>JBBDGT010000062.1:0-68663 GCA_037306005.1 Rhinophrynus dorsalis | reverse complement strand
TCAGCACTGCATGACTAGCTGATGCCTACATGGGCCATCCTGTGATTGGGTCATTAGGAAAGCACCTGCACAGCAGCTCCATAGGCCTCAGTACAGACCTTTGCTGCTGCAGCTCCCAGTGACCATGTCTAATGGCCGGGAAGTTGCAGCAATCTGCGTTTGTATCACCCATCGCCATCGTGTTGACCCTAGAGTTCAATGCATTACATTACATTTGCTGCAGGAAAGTTGCTGCATGAGCAAACCCAAAATCATGGAAACTGTTTTGAAATCTTCTGTTGATGGTGTTGAACATAGTAACACAGAGACAACATCCCAACAAAAGCCCTTGAGTACAGCCAGGCCGTACTAGCCAGTGCTGGCTGTGTGACAATGACCCATCTGACTGAATTGCCCAGAAGGGGACTGGCGCGTGGCTGGCACAGCTGCTAATCACTGTGCAGAATTGGGGGTACTTTGTGTTCGTGATGACTTTACACTGGACATTTAAGCTGAATTGTTCAGAGGAATTAAAGCTAATGATCGTCTGTCAGCAGTGTACTTGGGAGAAAATTAATGGTCAGAACCTGTGCTCCTGCCAGGACGGCTATGAGATATTTCTACCCAGGCTATCTAGGATTAGACTGACCACATCAAAAGGGGAATAATAACCAATAAAAAAGGGACTTGTAACCCTTTCAAGACCAAATGAGTATGCAAAGAAATGGAAAGCAAAGCATCACATACTATCTAGTCTTTAAAGGGTCAATTTTTTTAACAGAAGCACTTACCTAGGTAGGAGTCCATCACACAGCAGTCAGGCGTATCTGTATAATTACTGTGTGTAACAGAAGCACTTACCTAGGTAGGAGTCCATCATACAGCAGTCAGGTATATCTATATAATTACTGTGTGTAACAGAAGCACTTACCTAGGTAGGAGTCCATCATACAGCAATCAGGTGTATCAATATAATTACTGTGTGTAACAGAAGCACTTACCTAGGTAGGGGTCCATCACACAGCAGTCAGGTGTATATCTATATAATTACTGTGTGTAACAGAAGCACTTACCTAGGTAGGAGTCCATCACACAGCAGTCAGGTGTATCTATATAATTACTGTGTGTAACAGAAGCGCTTACCTAGGTAGGAGTCCATCATACAGCAGTCAGGCGTATCTCTATAATTACTGTGTGTAACAGAAGCACTTACCTAGGTAGGAGTCCATCACACAGCAGTCAGGTGTATGTATATAATTACTGTGTGTAACAGAAGCACTTACCTAGGTAGGAGTCCATCACACAGCAGTCAGGCGTATCTGTATAATTACTGTGTGTAACAGAAGGACTTACCTAGGTAGGAGTCCATCACACAGCAGTCAGGCGTATCTCTATAATTACTGTGTGTAACAGAAGCACTTACCTAGGTAGGAGTCCATCATACAGCAGATGTATCTATATAATTACTGTGTGTAACAGAAGCACTTACCTAGGTAGGAGTCCATCATACAGCAGTCAGGTGTATCTATATAATTACTGTGTGTAACAGAAGGACTTACCTAGGTAGGAGTCCATCACACAGCAGTCAGGTGTATGTATATAATTACTGTGTGTAACAGAAGCACTTACCTAGGTAGGAGTCCATCACACAGCAGTCAGGCGTATCTGTATAATTACTGTGTGTAACAGAAGCACTTACCTAGGTAGGAGTCCATCATACAGCAGTCAGGTGTATCTATATAATTACTGTGTGTAACAGAAGCACTTACCTAGGTAGGAGTCCATCACACAACAGTCAGGTGTATCTATATAATTACTGTGTGTAACAGAAGGACTTACCTAGGTAGGAGTCCATCACACAGCAGTCAGGTGTATCTATATCATTACTGTGTGTAACAGAAGCACTTACCTAGGTAGGAGTCCATCACACAGCAGTCAGGTATATAACTATATAATTACTGTGTGTAACAGAAGCGCTTACCTAGGTAGGAGCCCATCACACAGCAGTCAGGTGTATCTATATAATTACTGTGTGTAACAGAAGCACTTACCTAGGTAGGAGTCCATCACACAGCAATCAGGCGTATCTATATAATTACTGTGTGTAACAGAAGCGTTTACCTAGGTAGGAGTCCATCATACAGCAGTCAGGCGTATCTATATAATTACTGTGTGTAACAGAAGCGCTTACCTAGGTAGGAGTCCATCATACAGCAGTCAGGTGTATGTATATAATTACTGTGTGTAACAGAAGCACTTACCTAGGTAGGAGTCCATCATACAGTAGTCAGGTGTATCTATATAATTACTGTGTGTGACAGAAGCACTTACCTAGGTAGGAGTCCATCATACAGCAGTCAGATGTATCTATATAATTACTGTGTGTAACAGAAGCACTTACCTAGGTAGGAGTCCATCATACAGCAGTCAGATGTATCTATATAATTACTGTGTAACAGAAGTACTTACCTAGGTAGGAGTCCATCATACAGTAGTCAGGTGTATCTATATAATTACTGTGTGTGACAGAAGCACTTACCTAGGTAGGAGTCCATCATACAGTAGTCAGGTGTATCTATATAATTACTGTGTGTGACAGAAGCACTTACCTAGGTAGGAGTCCATCATACAGTAGTCAGGTGTATCTATATAATTACTGTGTGTGACAGAAGCAGTTACCTAGGTAGGAGTCCATCATACAGCAGTCAGGTGTATCTATATAATTACTGTGTGTAACAGAAGTACTTACCTAGGTAGGAGTCCATCACACAGCAGTCAGGTGTATCTATATAATTACTGTGTGTAACAGAAGCACTTTCCTAGGTAGGAGTCCATCACACAGCAGTCAGGTGTATCTATATAATTACTGTGTGTAACAGAAGCACTTACCTAGGTAGGAGTCCATCGTATAGTAGTCAGGTATATCTATATAATTACTTTCAAATATGTAAAAAAAATTCAAGGTCACAGGTTCACTTCCACTTGATGAACTTAATAGTGAGAATGCTGGGATCTTTATTATGGTAAACACTGCAATGGGAAACCACTCAGTACATGTCTTCTGTGCTGCCCAAACCTTAGGTGGTGGGTATTTTTCCAGCATACTGATTCCCACAAAAACAGTCAGTTAGACAGATCATGAAACTTGAGGTGCAGTTAATAATGACTCATTGGTGAAGGAAGATGTGAAGTCTGATGTGAAGTGTGATATTTTCACACGAAGCAAATATAGTTGTTGATACCTTTATTGGCTAACTAAGCAGATTTAGAATGCAAGCTTTCAAGACCTCTCAGGTCTCTTCCTCAGGCATATTATACAGATAAATATGAAAACATCTCTCATATACAAGTACACACTGCATTGTTTAGAATGGAAATCAGTTAAGAATCAGACCCAGATTATTTGATCAGTCAATGGTAAATTGCAGTCTTCCTCTGAGTAGTTAGAGGTATTTATACTCCCAATTGGACTGTTGGAAAGGTTAATCCACAGTGTGATAATGTGACAGGAATTCTCTGTCTCTGTTCAAACCATAATGTAAAGCATTAAACTTAAACATTAATTTAACCTCCCATATTTTTCTGTCCCCCTCAGTACGGAACAGTGCAGTCCCATCAGTACAGTTAATTTAATGTCCCTGACACTGTGTCCATTTTGGCAAAAATGTTCTCCCACTGGTGTATCTGTCTTTTTGTTGTTAACACTGGATCTGTGGAAATTCAACCTTTTATGTAGTGCCTGTCCAGTTTCACCCACATAAAGAGCTGTTGCACATTTTGCACACATGATGAGGTATATTACATTGGATGAATTACAGGTGAAGGTACCATTGATCTTATAGTGTAACTGGGTGTTTGGAATGGGTATATTATCAGTGGTGTAAATGTGTGCACAGGTTTCACACCTCCTTTGTAGGTAGGGAGATGTGCCATTTTTTATTATTGACAGTCAGATAGAGAAGGCTACCCACATACCAAGAAAAAATCTGTTAATCTACAAAGAACATAAGGGAACCGTGTGCCACTAGTGGTCACTTACCACCCCAGGTTGAAGTTCTACGCAAAATTTCAAGAGAACTTCAAATAGCATTACGTACGGATGAAATACTTAAAGGGATAGTAATACTTCGTTTTAACTTTATTTTATTTTGTAGGCATTAAAAAAACATGAAGAATGATATAAGTCTTATCTCTCAAACCTTTATGGTTTGAGAGATATTCACAAGCAACGTTTCCCCTCCCGCCCCTTTTACCTAGTGTAAGCTATCTCTTTTCAGATGTGGAATCCAGTCCATAGACCAGACAGATAACAGGGGACAATCTTCTTACTGTGAGAACAATGAAAGCCCTGCTCCCCTTGACAAGTTTTTCAGGTTTTTCCCTTATCTTAATTGAAGATTGTCCCTCTCTGCAGTCTACCTGGGCACCTCCCTTCTGCTCTGGCTGAGCAGTGTTACATCAGTAAAAGGGGCGGGAGGGGGATACTTTGTCATTGAATTACGCTGGAACTACAACTCTGACAGAATTGAAATAACACTCTCCAAAGTCCAAATACTAGGATGATTAATTAGAGCTGCTTTTATTATGAAACATTACTATCCCTTTAAGAACATATTCCCACAGCCTCCCTTACTCTCCTTCAGACAGCATCCCAATTTAAAACAACTGATGGTAAGGAGTGCCCTGAATAAAAATTCAAAAAATGGAACATCTCCCTGCCTACAAAAGAGATTTGAAACCTGTGCGCACATTTACACCACGGATAATATACCAATTCCAAACTTCCAGTTACACCATAAGATCAATGGTAACTTCACCTGCAAATCATCCAATGTAATATAATTCATCATGTGTGCAAAATGCCCAACAGCTCTTTATGTGGGTGAAATGTTGAAGTTTAATGCTTATATTATGGTTTGAATTGAGACAGAGAATTCCTGTGACATTTTCACATTGTGGATTAACTTTAACCCCTTAAGGACCGGGGAATCCACGCCGCGATCCGACTGGACGACCACGGAGCAATTTTTTTTTATTGCTCCGTTGCGGTCCGGACTCCCCGAACGGCGTGCAGCCGCTGGGGGAGCCCGGAACTCGATGACGGTCATAGTACATCATCGGTCGTTAAGTCAAATCGACCCTTGACGTACTATGACCGTCAAGGGTCTTTAAGGGGTTAAATAGTGCCACTGGGATTGTAAATACCTCTAAATCCTCAGAGAAAGACTGCAATTTACCACTGACTGATCAAAGATATCTGAGTCTGAACTGAGTTTTCTTATCTGATTTCCATTCTAAACAATGTAATTTGTACTTGTATATATGAGAGATGTGTTCATATTTATCTGTATAACATGCCTGAGGAAGAGACCTGAGAGGTCTTGAAAGCTTGCATCCTTAATCTGTTTAGTTAGCCAATAAAGGTATCAATTTGACAGTATTAGCCATATTTGTATTTCTATGGCTAACACGGTACCAACTCTCATATATTTTCACAAGTAAAGCATTTTGGTTTCCTACAACTAAAACTACCTTCACTATTAGAAAAAAAGATCCTCTATATTAGTTTAATTGTCCAATCTTTTCTTCATATCTGCTAGGAGCAAGTACATTTTTCAGGTGTTTGTTTTTTTGTATATTAAATGTGGGTGACTTCTCAATTCATCTCTTAATGAGGGATATTTGTAAAGAATGTTCCAATGTTTATTAACTACTTTGCTCTAAGAACATGAACATCCACTTTGTTAGCAGCTACCCTAAACTGCTAAGGATGTGTACAGTCATGTCCTCTGGGCTGTAGCGCTGAAGGGGTTACTTCTGGGGACTGACACTTACCTTTTTGGTAGTCTTCAGTCTTTGGTAGGGTTGCCTGGCGCCCGCAAGAATCAAGCTGAGGTCTGTGCGTCTGTGCCTTCTTCGGCACAGACCTCTAGTAGCTGAGCTCCCTCGTTGGCACTCTAGTAATGCAGGGTACTGGGCAATGACATCATCTCCCAGCGCTCTGCATTACTGAAAAGAGGACCGCGCGAGAGCTCCAGCTTCTGAGGTCTGTGCAAAAGGAGGCACAGACCAATCTGACCGTGCCACTAGACCACCAGGGAGGTAGGAGATGGACACTGGGGGGGTCAGTTTGGAGGTAATGTGGATATTGGGGGCAATGTGGAGATTTGGGGCAATGTGGGGGCAATTTGGAGGAAATTTGGGGGCAATGTGGAGGCAAAGTAGGAGCAATGTGGGGGCAATGTGGAGATTGGGGTCAATGTGGAGGCAATGTGGTGATTGGGGGCAATTTGGGGGCAATGTGGAGATTGGGGCAATGTGGGGGCAATGTGGAGTGGCCATTGGGGGCGAAATGTGGAGAAGGCCAGTGGAGGTGGCCAGTGGGGGGGCACAATGTGGTTGGGGGGGGCCACATGGCAATTTTTGCACCAGGGCCCAGTGGCTTCTAGTTACGCCTCTGATCCCATCACATAAATGACATACGAGTGTGATGATGTCATTTATATGATTGGTAATGTACTACACCAGGTATGTCAAACATGCAGCACCTGAGTCACATGCAGCTCACTGCCTGCTAACTTGCAGCCCTCCATAGAACAAAGTTTTTAAATGCCCTGAAGCACTGAATCTTCGCCCTCCCTCCTTACCTCAACCTAGAGTTGCCACCTGTCTAATTTTCTGGCTTCTGTTTGGGTTTCACTGGTCCGTAAACCTTTTACAAATAGTGGCTAAATTCTAGTGGGCTAAAGAACCTTTGGTGACATCACCAGTAAATCATGTGACTGCAGGAGAGGGGCAGAGTAAGATAACTGCAGGCTGAACAGAGTAGTAATGGAAGGTCCCACACTCCAAAAAACATACTGATAGGTGAATTTAGATTGTGAGCCCCAATGGGGACAGGAACCAATATGAGTGTAAAGCGCTGCGGAATCTGTGTGCGCTATATAAATAAAGGATTATTATTATTATTATTATTATTATTACAGAGGTGCATGTGGGTGCAGGTTGCAGAAGATCATTTGGGACTTTTGTATTCTCAAATAGTGCAGTAATTTTGCATATTGTTGCTAGAACAGATCATTTTGGGCAAGTTATTCCATGGATAATGTGGATATTGTTCTGTAATGCCACTGGGGCTGATATAAAGACATGTGGACCAATTCTTGTGCAAACCAAGTGAACCATAAGAATAAATAAATAAAAAATCAGATTACCATTGATTTAACTGGGGCTTTTAACCCCCTTAAATGTTAGGTATCCAACACATTGTAAAACAATGCATTGGACGTCAGTCTACGATTCAAGAGGAGCTGTTAATACAGTTAAAAGTTCCATAGTTTTCAAAGATTTCAGTCCTGTTGAAGTGGTTGAAATACAAAAAAATGCATGTTTTATTCCTTTAGCTCCATCTTCTGGAAAGATTTGTGCATACCGGGCTAGGGTTACAAAGGCAAATGACACCTCATTTGATGCGGGAGGTTGCCTTCTTTCCGAAATGGTATACCTGTCATGTTTCTCAGGTTATTTCAGGGTTTTCCTGTTTTTTCCGGGATTTATGTTTTTCTTTCTAGTCTCTCTTGTCTCCGCCTTGGTGTTACACCCTTTTCTTGGACCTATATAAAGCACCGATACCCTTGTATCAGTGCGTGATCAAAGCGTTCTGAGTCCAGAGCTTTGTGATTCAGTTCCAGTGTTCCCTGTTATTGACCTGGCTTTCCTTGACTTTGCTCTTGTCTCCTGATTCGGCTTCCATTCCTGTACTGATCTGACCCTGGCCTGTTTTCAACTCCTCTCTTGTCTACTGATTTGGTACCGAATTGCTCGACTGGTTTGATCCTGGCTTGTCCGACTATCCCTCTTCTCTCATCTTAGGTTACGACGTCGCCTGCTTGTGGTCGAACCGGATTTGTCGAGTATACTCCGTTGTATCTCAGTGCCCAGTGTCGAGTCCGACGTCGTCGACTACCTGTCGAGTGTGTCACCTCCTATACTTCCGACTCCTAGTCGCACGGTATCTGTATGACCCCTGCTGCTGCTCATCTAGTATCCAACAGAAGCAACCATACTGCTGGTAGGTTTTTATCTCTGATTTCTGACCTGGTGAGTAGCTGTCTGTCTCCTAGGTGGTCGTCCAACCATCAGGCTTCGCGGCCTGCTACCCCACCCGGCTCTGGCCGCAGCAAGGACTCCTAGGTACAGCCACCAACAGCCAGCATCGCTCCCAACTCCTCGCACTGTAGCTCCTGGGGCCTACTCAGTGAGTATTTTATGTTGTATTCTGCCAATTATATTGCTTACATTGATCAAAGCAGCAGCCTGCTAATCCTATTGGGGTTACCTCCCTTCTAGGTGTTCTCTGGCTGCTTACATTGGGCGCTCAGGTCAAGTGTGACAATGCCTCTCTTCTTGTCTGTAGTTGTTACAAACTTTTAAGAGTAAGCACGTCATATAAAACGTTGAGAAAACGGACCACAGTTTTTTGTTCCTAGCTCCCAATATGGTATGTCAGCCGATACCAACAAGATACCATTTTATTCAGGAGGCCTGTAGCTACCTAACTTAATATGATATTTCATTTTTTTTTTTAGCGATTTGAGTATATTTGAAAGAATGTAAACTCTTTTTTTTGTTATGTAGCCTTCTGGCGATTTCATAACAAACCATCCTTGGGGTACAAATGCAAATGACTTTTTTTGGAATTGAAATTTTGTGTATTTTTAAAAGATATAGTGCATGTGGGGCATGTGCATGTGGGGCTGCATGGTTTATTTCTTTTTCTTTTGTGCCTGAAATGCAGAAAGGTACAAACTAGAAAATCTTACATTTTTTTATTTTTTCAGTTGCTAATTTCTATAGGAAGACCTGTACATAAATACAATAATTTTGGTGCAATGTAATGCTAAACTTAAAAATACAATCCAGGACAGTTGTTTGCCATTCACTTTTTTGGCATTTCCATAAATAAAGCTTTTTATTTGCATTCTGGGTAACATTTTTTGTTAATGTTAAGGGATATCCATAAACCAAAGGTCTCTTTGTGCAGGGTCCGCTTAAAAAATATCAGTATGAAATGCGTGGGTTGTTCACAGAAAAGCACTGAAAATTATCATTTGACTGTAAACTGAAAAAAAAAACCCTGTCAAAACGTGCATAGCACTGGGGAATGAAAAGGCTTAGCAGCAAAGTAGCTAAATATTCCTTTATCCCCAAATAAACTACATTGTACTCTGTAATGATTGAAAGTTGATTTTTTTTCTTAAATCATTCTGTCATTTATTTTTCATCTTGGTTGAGATATCTCTGATATTGGTACTTTTGTATCTTTTATATAAGAAAGATCTATTATTCCACTTACGTAATTTTTTTCCCCAAACCGTTCTTTCATTACATTGGATTGAGAAATAAAGTTTTGTTACATGGTGCAATTTTGTTTCATCCTTAAAGGGATAGTAATACTTAAGTATTACTAATCCCTATAGTAAAGCCCTAGTAAAAAAAAGTATTGCCCCCAGTGTCATCTCTCAAACCTTTATGGTTTGAGAGATAATCACTTCTAAAGTTGCCCTCTCCCTCCCCTTTCCCCGTAGTCAGCTTTGTAGCTGACTGAAGGGAAATCCGGTCATAGATCATCAGGCGGCTCTGCAGCAGAGCCGTGATCGCGTTAACTAAAAAAAAAACGTTCACTAAAATGGTCTTCTACGTGTGCTTGCAAACCAAGCACAAACCAAGCACAAACCAATCACTTCAAACCATGCACACATAGAAGACCATTTCAGTGAAAGTTTTTTTTTTTTAGTTAACGCGATCCGGCTGTGCTGGAGAGCCACCTGAAAGTCGTACGACTTTCTTCCCTGCAGTCAGCTACAACGCTGACTATGGGGAAGGGGGAGGGAGAGGCCAACTTTTGAAGCGATTATCTCTCAAACCATAAAGGTTTGAGAGATGACACTGGGGGCAATACTTTTTTTTTACTAGGCCTTTACTATAGGGATTAGTAGAACCTTATCAATCTATACGCGAACACTCCTGTAATGAAGATAACTGTTCCTATCTACTGATTTAAAATGGGTCATAGTAGTATGGATGGGTCCATTTTAATAATTAATTCTACATTCAAAAACAATGCTGTCATTGCTAAAATTGTATGTGAATTTAATATGCAATTGATTGCTATTAAGAAATGCAACAAACTGTTCTACCTCTTTCTCTCTGCGGCTCCATGTGACTGTCAGATTGTCTATAAAGCGATGATGGAGCACTAAGTTCTCCCAGAAGGGATTGTTTTCTCAAATGCACAGATCTTCTCATAAAAAACACCCAACAACCCATAAAATGTTTAGCAGAACTCAGTGTGAATGTGGTGCTTTTGCCCTTCTTTTAGTTTGCAGGAAGCGTTGTCCTAGAAGTATGAAATGGTTGTGTCTTAAAGGGATAGTAATACTTCTAATATAGTGCACATCTGAGTTTTGTTTTTTCTTTTTGTAGCCCGTACCGCTATATTCCAGTACTTACAGTTCTGTTGACAGCTCTACCCTATTAAGGGGTATATGTTTGCTGCATGAAACCCTCACCCGATGTAGAGAGGGCCACAACGAGAATGCGCAGGCAGCAATATAATTTGGAAGAGGGAGGAATAGGAGGATACCCAGATGCAGGACTGGAGAAACCCAGGAAGTTACCCACAGAACTATTACATATATACACTCACGGGGAACCATGCATATACATAAGAGAGAGCAACCTACTGAGTACCTGAGGCCCGCAGGGTGAGAGACCGACCGGCAACTGGAGACTGGAGCAGGAGACTGACCAGAAGACCTGGAGCTGGAGACTGACCAGAAGAACTGGAGCTGGAGACTGGCTGGAGAAGCTGAAGCAGGAGACTGGCCAGAAGGACTGGAGCAGGAGACTGACCAGAAGACCTGGAGCTGGAGACTGACCAGAAGAACTGGAGCTGGAGACTGGCTGGAGAAGCTGAAGCAGGAGACTGGCCAGAAGGACTGGAGCAGGAGACTGACCAGAAGACCTGGAGCTGGAGACTGACCAGAAGACCTGGAGACTGGCTAAGTACTGGGCAGGAGGCTGGACACTGGCTGAAGACTGGCAAAGTACTGGGCTGGAGGCTGGACGCTGGCTGAAGACTGGCTAAGTGCTGAGAAGGAGGCTGGCTGTACATGGAAGGAATACAGCCTAGCCGCTTGAGGAAGAACTCAGACTGAGCACCGGGTAGCGTTGCGCCGCGATATAAATATGCTGTTATGGCGACGTCATTGCAGCCCGACGGCATGACCGACGCTGCGACGCCGTTGCCTAGCGACGTTACCCGGAAGTGAGCGCGCCACACGCCGCCCACGGTAAGCGCCGCTCCGACATCTGTAGTTCAAGTGCTATTAAATCCGAAAGGATCCCCCTCCCGCCCCTTCTGGCCACCACCAATCAGATCATCCGGTTGTGGGACCTGACGGATCGCAGAAGGGACAATCTTCACTCAGTAAGTATAAGGAAAACCGGTATCCTTTTGAATACCACGTCACCATAATCAAAATGGCGGCATGACAATCTTGCGCTGCATGACAGCACAAGATTGTCATGTCACCTACTTAATGGTCGTATACATCTGCACCACACGGAGGTGCTCCAGCTAAGAGTATCTATTACTTAAAATGTTGTAGCAGCTGGAGCGCATCCATGTGCTGCATACATAATACTCCATGTGCCCTGCATACAACTTATTAGGATGTTCCTGTAGATGTCCTGCTATCAGTTTGATTTGTATAGCTATGTTGATTTTTATTATTAGTCGCCTACTCACTGTTTTATCTATTTATTAAATGCCCATATTTTACCCAAAATTAATGTTATTACAAGCTGCTTCGTTATACTGTCAAGCAGGGCGTCTGCACCTTTTATGTCCGACTAGTAGTCAAAATCAACATAACTATACAAATCGAACTGATAGCAGGGCACCTACAGGAACATCCTGATAAGGTTGTATGCACGGCCCATGCTGTAATATGTATGTAGCACACGGAGGTGCTCCAGTTGCTACAACATTTTAAATAATAGATAGACTTAGCTGGAGCACCTCCATGTGCTGCAGATGTATGCGACCATTAAGTAGGCGACATGACAATTCACACTGTCATGCACTGTGAGATTGTCATGTCGCCATTTTGATCATGGAGAAGGTCGCACGCTCTTTCGCGTGCGCCCTTTCAAAAGTGTACCAGGAAAACCATGCACCCCTTGACGGAGGGCAGGATTTTCCTTATGCTTACTGAAGATTTTCCCTCACCACTCTCCATCTGGACCAGCCTGAGAGGTATGAGTGACGCAGGGGAAAAGGGCAGGAAAATTCAATAGCTCTTGAACTACAAAATTGTATTTATTGAAATATAGCGTATTTCAATGTCCTTTTTAAGTAAAACAGTGAGTCTTATCCTCAATAAATGAACTAGTTCTTCCTGACTCCAAATGACAGTCAGATAGTTCCCTGGATCAACATCCTATCTGCCTTGAAGCCATATGTCTAAATTCTCAATATTGTTCTGTGCTAGATAGGTATCCATTGCTTTTTTGAAAGCCGTTATAGTATCTGCAAACACAACAAACTGAGGCAAAGAATTCCATAGCTTTACCGCCCTTACTGTAAAAAAATCCCTGCCGTTGTCTAAGTTGAAAGCGCGTTTCCTCTAGTCTCAATGGATGACCTCTTGTTCTTAGATCAGCTGTGTGTGTAAATAATTCATTGGATAGTTCTTTGTATTGACCTTGAATATATGTGTAAATGATAATCATATCACCACTTAGACGTCTCTTCTGTAATGTAAACAAGCCCAGTTTGGCTAGTGTCTCTTTATAACTCAGATCCTCCGATCCCTTTACCAGTTTTGTTGCACGTCTCTGCACTTTTTCCAGTTCAATAATATATTTTTTAAGAACTGGTGCCCAAAACTGTACTCCATATTCTAGATGAGATTTAGATGTGATCCTCCATGCTGAGCGCCGGCCTCAGAAAGAAGTGGCAAGCGCCGAGAGGGATTAAGGCGGGGAGGTGCTGCCAATCATGCTGTACATAGCCAAGATGGCAGCGCTTTCCCACACCAATGCCACGCTCAGTTGCACAGTGTAGGGGAGACAAGAAACATTTCATAATTGTAATACAGTCCGTTTTGGACTGTAACAGCGTTTTCAAAATATTGGGGATGGGTTTCCATATAGGTGATAGTTCCATTTTAACTTATTATGGCCAAAATATCCTAATGGCCGCTATGAATTTTCCCATAGTGCCCTGGTTCAGTCGGTGCTGGCTGTTGTATCCGTGTCCAGGGAGATGACCATTTCTGTTTATTCATATCACAGCAGACAGAGTTCCAGAGCCAATTAACCCTTTAAGGACCGCTGGGCTGCGCATTGCATCCAATTATATTTTCCATGTGCGGTGGTCATAGTAAGGTTAGTTGGGTGTGTTATTAAAGGAGATGTTAGTTCTCCTTTAAGAGCGACACATACTCTTCTGCTGACCTATTCATACCGATTTATAAGTCCAGAGGACACATTTACGATATGACTTGTTCCCAGCTGCAATAACACAGGTGGGTTTATCCTTTTTTCCCTGGGCACAATGAACAGGGCAGTGATTAGGCACAGAATATATTCTATACCATGAAATACTTTCCAAAGTGCTGGACGTGATCTCACAGCATACAGACTCCCGCACTACTGAGAGACTAAAAACCTCTTGGGGGTCTGGGATTACAGGGATCTCAAACCGAAATAGATAATTCCAAGGGAACGTGATCCAGCCACTGTTTAGAGTAAAATGCAACGTATTTGTGCATATCATATACACACAGATGCCAGAATACTAAACCATAGGTAATCTTGCACTGAGATGTAATCCCTTATCTTTGTGTAATTCTATATATCAGTCACTAGTGGATGAAGAGGATCTGTTATACATGTAGGTGATGAATGAAGAGCTAGCTATAAATCAGTCCATATTTGGTTCATTTTGCTACTGCATCTTGTAATGAGTGACTCGATGAACTTTTAAATACACCAATTACAATGAACCCAGTTACACTGATTTGCTAAAGATATGTGTGAAGTGGGGTACTTGAGTAAGTGCACGACAAAAAGAAGAAATGTTGCGGACCCATCTAAGTGTTATCTGTAATGATATATTGTAAATGCCCCCTTAAAGAGATAGTAATGTTTCATAATAAAAGCAGCTCTAATTAATCATCATAGTATTTGGACTTTGGAGAGTGTTATTTCAATTCTGTCAGAGTTGTAGTACAAGAGTAATTGAATGATAAAGTATCCCCCTCCCGCCCCTTTTACTGATGTAACACTGCATAGCCAGAGCAGAAGGAAGGTGCCCAGGTAGACTGCAGAGAGGGACAATCTTCAATTAAGATAAGGGAAAAACCTGAAAAGCTTGTCAAGGGGGGCAGGGCTTTCATTGTTCTCATAGAAAGAAGATTGTCCCCTGCTGTTATCTGTCTGGTCTATGGACTGGATTCCACATCTGAGAAGAGATGGCTTACACTAGGTAAAAGGGGCGGGAGGGGAAACTTTGCTTGTGAATATCTCTCAAACCATAAAGGTTTTAGAGATTAGACTTATATCGTTCTTCATGTTTTTTTAAGGCCTACAAAATAAAATAAAGATAAAACGAAGTATTACTATCCCTTTAAAGGGATAGTAATGTCAAAATATACAGTATACTTTTAAAAAGTCACATGCATAATAGCGGGCGTCTGCACACACTGCATTCACCATGATGCCATAATGAAAAGGGTAACATGAGAATCTTGCCCTGCATAACAGAGTGAGATTCTTGTGTTTCACCATGAAAAGTCACAGAGGAGACTGAGACAATACATTGATCATGCCGGTTACACTGCACTGAAGTTACACTGCTGCTTGATGGAATGCCTCACTGGTATTTCCCCGCAGTCTGCCTGACTGGAGTCTTCCACTAACCACAGGATGATGGGAGTTGTAGTGAAACATGGTAAGGCAACCATCAAGCAGCAGTGTAACTTCAATGCAGTGTAGCTGCCCAGCGAGAGGACATCATTGAAATCACTACAAACAAGATGGAGTAAAGAGCGATTGTAGAGAGAGACAAGATCAAACACCACTATGTCTCCTCCGTCTAATATATGCTGGCAGTGATGGACTCCTCTCCTGTACATTGAAGACTACCTTTCATGGTGTGACATGAGAATCTCGCTCTGTTATGCAGGGCGACATTCTCATGTCGCCCTTTTCATTATGGCGACATGGTGAATGCGGAGTGAAGCCGTACGCTATTATGCATGAGACTTTTTAATAGTGAACCAAAATATACATAGGATTGTTCATTGTAAAGGTATAAAATGCATAGTATCTTTTGCAATGTCTGTATCTTTGTATTGTACTAGTAAATTGGGTAAACAGTTTCCTCACCCACCGCTTATCATCACATCATGCACAATTCACTGAAATCCGAAAGCCAGCAGGTTGACTGGACGGATCATAAAAATGGATAATATTGTATCTGTCAGTATAAGTAATGCCCTGCTCTCCTTAACAAAGGGGCAGGGTTTTACTTATGCTGACACAATATTGACCCTTGTTGCGATCCATCTGGACCGGACCTATGTATATTTATATTTTGACATTACTGTCTCTTTAACCATAATGCTCATCAAACCAATTCTTCGACAACTGCATACAGAGAACAATAGATGTAATCATCAGCCAATTTCCACCACAGGGTCTTCAAAATTACTTGTTCACAGGAAAGAGAAGTAATCCAACAGCAAATTTTATTTGTAGGTATTAAAATTCCAATTGATCAAACAGTCCTTTGACCAACACATTTTGAGACTCCTGGCACTTCTTCAGGGGTATAAATAACAGCAGTCTACTGATCACCAATGTAATTGACTATTATTGACCGTCATCATTATCTGAATTGAACTTACTGTGAACTTTTTGAAGGGTGCTAGAAAATGATTATCCTCAACCCTTTGAGTGCCAGATGGGTACGGAACACATTGCTTTACATCTTAGTAATATTTAAGATGAAAAAATATATATATTGTAGGTGCTACCTTCCTGAGTAAAACAAGGATATTTTCACAGCTTACATGTGAATTTTTTCATATCTCAATGTCCTGAAATATTACAGTGGCGCTGTTGCTGCACCATTCTATGGACAGTTCGGGTCAGTTGACCATAAACCTCCATAGGATGGCAATAGCGCCACTGTACAATTTCAGGCAATTGAAATAGTGTTTGAACTGCAATAACTTTTGAATAAAACATCTCTCAGAAGGGGGAGTCCGCTTATTTTACTCAGGAGGATACACCCTACAATATGTATATTTTTTTTATATTGTAAGTATTACTGTCCCTTTAAAGGGATAGTATTACTTAAAAATTACTATCCCTCATATTGTAGCCCTTAATAAACGGAGTTAAATGACACCAGCGGCATCTCTCAGACCTTTATGGTGTAAGAGATAGCCGCTTTCAAAGTTTCCTCTCCCCTGACGTCAGCGTTCTGCTGCCAGCAGGGGAATCCGGTCTCTGAATCAAGAGGAGGCTCTTCAGCAGAGCCGATATCTTGTTATGGAAGGAAAAATGATTAATTGAAACAGTCTTCTACATGTGTTTGGTAACCAAGCACACGTAGAAGACTGTTTCAATGAATCATTTTTCCTTCCATAACGAGATATCGGCTCTGTTTAAGAGCCTCCGCCTGTCCTGGGACCGGATTCTCCTGCTGGCAGCAGAACGCTGACGTCAGGGGAGAGGAAACTTTGAAAGCGGCTATCTCTTACACCATAAAGGTTTGAGAGATTCCGCTGGTGTCTTTTAACTCCGTTTATTAAGGGCTACAATATGAGGGATAGTAATTTTTAAGTAATATTATCACTTTAAGGACTCTCATTTATCAACCCTATTGCTGTGGTTTTACACTATTATTTTAACACTTTCAGTGCCAGAGGGTAACACAATGCATTGAAAAGCAATGCTTTGTTTACCCCTCCGGCATGAAAGGGTTAATGGCAACATATATTGTAATCATTTAAAGGGATAGCAGTGTTTCACAATAAAAGCAGCTGCAATTAATCTTCATACTATTTGGTCCATGGAGAGTGTTATTTCAATACTGTCAGAGTTGCAGTACAAGAGTAATTGAATGACAAAGTGTCCCCCTCCTACCACTTTTACCTAGTGTAACACTGCTCACCTCAGATGTGGAATCTGATCTCTTGACCGGACAGATCACAACAAGGGACAATCTTCTTACTGTGAGCATAAGGAAAACCCTGCCCCCCTTGAAGATTGCCCCTCTCTGTGATCCATCTGGACAGTCTTGCTGCTCTTAGGTGAGCAGTATTACATCAGTAAAAGGGGCGGTCGGGGGATTCTTTATCATTCAATTACTCTTGAACTACAACTCTGACAGTATTGAAATAACACTCTCCGTGGCACAAATACTATGAAGATTAATTAGAGCTGCTTTTATTATGAAACATTACTATCCGTTCAAGTGCCAAAGGCATTGGTACAGTGGTTGAATAAGTGTAATCTGATGTTTCCATAGAAAGGTACAGCAAAACTGACTTTTCCTTTGTCTCTCTGTCTGTGAGGTTTTACATAAGACCCCAGCAATCAGACCTTAGGGAGTTGGTGAGTGTAATTATTTTAAAGGGGAACTATCACCTGAATTAAAGTTGGCATTATTAGAATGCTCATTTTCAGTGCATCTGTAGTCCTTGTATTTTTAAAAAAATAATTTGGTATTCACAGAGATGCTTACTTTTAAACTTCTGCCTGTTATGTCACTTCAGGACAGGCTGTCAGTCTTCATCTGCTCCCCTCCCCACGTAGCACCTCATTCTAAACTCCTCCGATGACGGAGGATTTCTCCATGTAAGCTGGGGTGGTCTCTTGCTTTTAGCTGCCTTAAAGGGATAGTAATGTTTCAAAATCAAATCAGCTCCAATTACTCATAGTATTTGGGCCACGGAAAGTGTTATTTCAATGCTGTCAGAGTTGTAGTTCAAGAGTAATTGAATGATAAAGTATCCCCTCCGGCCCCTTTTACTGATGTAACACTGATCACCTCAGATATGGAATCTGGTCTCTTGGCCGGACAGATCACAGCAAGGGACAATCTTCTTACTGTGATCATAAGGAAATCCCTGACCCCTTGACAGGTTTTTCAGGTTTTTCCTTATGATCACTGAAGATTGTCCCTCTCTGCAATCCATCCGGACAGTCTTGCTGCTCTGAGGTGAGCAGTGTTACATCAGTAAAAGGGGCGGGAGGGGATACTTTATCATTCAATTTCTCTTATACTACAACTCTGACAGTATATAAATAACACTCTCCATGGTCCAAGTACTATGAAGATTAATCGGAGCTGCTTTTATTTTGAAACATTACTATCCCTTGAACACTAACTCTTTGCAGAGAGAGCTGTATAAAGAATAGCAAGCAGCGTAGGTTAATATAAACAGGAGGTAGTCAGAAAGTGACTATGGAGGCACTGTTGTCACAGCAAACAGGCAAAGAAGGACAGACACAGTAATAAAATATAACCACCTTTATACAGTTAAAATAATATATGAGATATAGTGGTAATAATATCCCACACAACCTCAGACCACAGGATGATAGGGCCCAAGCTCCTACCCGGAGCTGCACACTGTGCCACGCACTGCACTACTGCGAGCTACCGGAGACTAAAGGCAACAGGGAGCGAGAGTCAGACAGAGCCTTGGGACACAGAGGCTAATGGTCAGGCAGACTATTAGTGTATGGAGCGAGTAGTTAGCCAGAGCCACAGGTCAGACAAGCCGGGGATACACTGAGAGAGATAGCAGCCGGAGGACAGACAACCCGTTAACTACACGGAGCGAGTTAGTCAGCCAGAGCCACAGGTCAGAACCGGTGTGGGTAGTCAGACAAGCCAGTGTCATACACGGAGCGAGTTAGTCAGAGCCACAGGTCAGAACTGATGTGGGTAGTCAGAGAAGCCGGGGTCATAAACGGAGCGAGTAGTCAGCCAGAGCCACAGGTCAGAGCCGATGTGGGTAGTCAGACAAGCCAGGGTCATAAACGGAGGGAGTAGTCAGCCAGAGCCACAGGTCAGAACTGATGTGGGTAGTCAGACAAGCTGTGGTCATAAACGGAGCGAGTAGTCAGCCAGAGCCACAGGTCAGAACTGATGTGGGTAGCCAGACAAGCTGTGGTCGTACACAGAGCGAGTAGTCAGCCAGAGCCACAGGTCAGAACCGATGTGGGTAGCCAGACAAGCCGTTGTCATACACGGAGCAAGTTAGTCAGTCAGAACCATAGGTCAGAGCCGATGTGGGTAGTCAAACAAGCCGGTGTCATAAACGGAGCGAGTAGTCAGTCAGAACCACAGGTCAGAACCGATGTGGGTAGTCAGACAAGCCAGGGTCATAAACTGACTGAGTAGTCAGCCAGAGCCACAGGTCAGAACTGATGTGGGTAGTCAGACAAGCCGTGGTCATACACAGAGCGAGTAGTCAGCCAGAGCCACAGGTCAGAACCGATGTGGGTAGCCAGACAAGCCGGTGTCATACACAGAGCAAGTTAGTCAGTCAGAACCACAGGTCAGAGCCGATGTGGGTAGTCAGACAAGCCGGTGTCATAAATGGAGCGAGTAGTCAGTCAGAACCACAGGTCAGAACCGATGTGGGTAGTCAGACAAGCCAGGGTCATAAACTGACTGAGTAGTCAGCCAGAGCCACAGGTCAGAACTGATATGGGTAGTCAGACAAGCCGTGGTCATACACAGAGCGAGTAGTCAGCCAGAGCCACAGGTCAGAGCCGATGTGGGTAGTCAGACAAGCCGGTGTCATACATGGAGCGAGTAGTCAGCCAGAGCCACAGGTCAGAACCGATGTGGGTAGTCAGACAAGCCGGGGCCATAAACGGAGCGAGTAGTCAGTCAGAGCCACAGGTCAGAGCCGATGTGGGTAGTCAGACAAGCCGGGGTCATAAACGGAGCGAGTAGTCAGTCAGAGCCACAGGTCAGAGCCGATGTGGGTAGTCAGACAAGCCGGGGTCTACACGGAGCGAGTTAGTTAGCCAGTGCCACAGGTCAGAACCAGTGTGGGTAGTCAGGCAAGCTGGGGTTAACAAGGAGCGAGTTAGTCAGCCAGAGCCACAGGTCAGAGCTGATGTGGGTAGTCAAAGAAGCCGGGGTCATAAACGGAGCGAGTAGTCAGCCAGAGCCACAGGTCAGAGCCGATGTGGGTAGTCAGACAAGCCGGGGTCATAAACGAAGCGAGTAGTCAGCCAGAGCCACAGGTCAGAACTGATGTGGGTAGTCAGACAAGCTGTGGTCATAAACGGAGCGAGTAGTCAGCCAGAGCCACAGGTCAGAACTGATGTGGGTAGCCAGACAAGCCGTGGTCGTACACAGAGCGAGTAGTCAGCCAGAGCCACATGTCAGAACCGATGTGGGTAGTCAGACAAGCCAGGGTCATAAACTGACTGAGTAGTCAGCCAGAGCCACAGGTCAGAACTGATGTGGGTAGCCAGACAAGCCGTGGTCATACACAGAGCGAGTAGTCAGCCAGAGCCACAGGTCAGAGCCGATGTGGGTAGTCAGACAAGCCGGGGTCATAAACGGAGCGAGTAGTCAGTCAGAGCCACAGGTCAGAGCCGATGTGGGTAGTGAGACAAACCGGGGTCTACACGGATCGAGTTAGTCAGCCAGAGCCACAGGTCAGAACCAGTGTGGGTAGTCAGACAAGCCGGGGTCATAAACGGAGCGAGTAGTCAGTCAGAGCCACAGGTCAGAGCCGATGTGGGTAGTCAGACAAGCCAGGTCTACATGGAGAGAGTTAGTCAGCAAGAGCCACAGGTCAGAGCCGATGTGGGTAGTCAGGCAAGCCGGGGTCTACACACAGCGAGTTAGTCAGCCAGAGCCACAGGTCAGAGCCGATGTGGGTAGTCAGACAAGCCGGGGTCTACTTGGAGCGAGTTAGTCAGCCAGTGCCACAGGTCAGAACCAGTGTGGGTAGTCAGGCAAGCCGGGGTTAACAAGGAGTGAGTAAGTCAGCCAGAGCCGCAGGTCAATAGAGCAATAGAGGCGGTGCTTGAGTGGAATTTACGGAGAAGGGCAGGTGTATGCAGATCTCTCTTAGCGACCCAGTAACGCTTCTCAGATCCATAGCCTTTCCAGTGCACCAAATATTGTACCCGGCCTCTGACCATGCGAGAGTCCAGGATACTCTGTACTTCGTATTCCTCATAGTCCCCCACTTGAACGGTTCTGGGACAGACAGAAGGCTTAGTATAACGGTTACAAACCAGAGGTCTGAGTAGCGACACATGAAACACATTGGAAATGCGCATGTGAGCTGGAAGCTCGAGAGCATACGTCACAGGGTTAATCTTGGGGAGAACCCGAAAGGGACCCACAAATCGGCAATCGCCTATGGTCTGCTTGTCACTTATAGCGCATCGTGGAACTCTGCAGGGATCTCTGAACTCGTGCCCATGTGGAGCGGAGCGCCCTCAAGTGCTCCTCCAGAGCAGGAATGTTCTGCGCCTCGAATGACTCAGGCAGGAGCCCCCCCCCCACACCAGGAATATACAAATAACTCATTAAGTGGAATTTAAAGCAGAACCATCACCCTATAATAAGTCCCTCCCCCCAATAATTAGGAATATGGCGATCAGGTCCTTAACAGCGCTATTACTGGGCACAAGTAGCAAGTTCTGAAGTAATCCTCCTTATTCTGAGACCGGCGGCCAGGCTTTCATGTAGACATCTTGGCTTGGAGATGTCTGCGCACCTGCGCTGTTCATCCCGGTCTCCTCTGGGAGGCGTTGCATTGTGCTTTAAAGGGATAGTAATACTTCATTTTAACTTTATTTTATTTTGTAGGCATTAAAAAAACATGAAGAATGATATAAGTCTTATCTCTGAAACCTTTATGGTTTGAGAGATATTCACAAGCAAAGTTCCCCCCCCCCATGTTCAGTCAGATCAGAAGGGAGGTGCCCAGGTAGACTGCAGAGAGGGACAATCTTCAATTAAGATAAGGGAAAAACCTGAAAAACTTGTCAAGGGGGGAAGGGCTTTCATTGTTCTCATACAAAGAAGATTGTACCGTGCTGTTATCTGTCTGGTCATACAACCAGACTCACATCTGAGAAGAGATGGCTTACACTAGGTAAAAGGGGCGGGAGGGGGAAACTTTGCTTGTGAATATCTCATAAACCATAAAGATTTGAGAGATAAGACTTATATCATTCTTCATGTTTTTTTAATGCCTACAAAATAAAATAAAGTTAAAACGAAGTATTACTATCCCTTTAAGGCACCGGACGGAACTGACGGTGCAAGCGTGCAGATGGCTTTAAAGCAAGAAGCCTGGCCATCAGTTTCAGAAAAAGAAAGATTACTTCAGAACTTGGTACTTGCACCTGATAATAGCGCTGTTAAGAACCTAATCACCATATGCCTTATTATTGGGGGGGGGGGGAATTAATATAGGGTGATAGTTCCACTTTAAATAATCAGATAACGCACTGATAAAGAATGCACTCAAAATATGGAACTGTCAGAACAATATAACTGACGTAAGAATGTAACTGTTCATACAGTGTAACTGTTGATACAATGTACTGTCAGTACAATGTAACTCTTGATACAATGTAACTGTCAGTACAATGCAACTGTTGATACAATGTAACTGTCACTACAATGCAACTGTTGATACAATGCAACTCTTAGTACAATGTAACTGTTGATACAATGTAACTGTCAGTACAATGCAACTGTTGATACAATGTAACTGTCACTACAATGTAACTGTTAGTACGATGTAACTGTCAGTACAATGTAACTGTTAGTACGATGTAACTGTCAGTACAATATAACTGTTGATACAATGTAACTGTCAGTACAATGTAACTGTCAGTACAATATTAACTGTTCATACAATGTAACTGTCAGTACAGTGTAACTGTCAGTACAATGCAACTGTCAGTACAATGTAACTGTCAGTACAATGCAACTTTTAGTACAATGTAACTGTCAGTACAATGCAACTGTGGATACAATGCAACTGTCAGTACAATGTAACTGTTGATACAATGTAACTGTCGATACAATGTAACTGTCAGTACAATGTAACTGTCGATACAATGTAACTGTTAGTACAATGTAACTGTTGATGCAATGTAACTGTCAGTACAATGTAACTGTCGATACAATGTAACTGTCAGTACAATGTAACTGTCAGTACAATGTAACTGTTGATGCAATGTAACTGTCAGTACAATGCAACTGTTGATACAACGTAACTGTCAGTACAATGTAACTGTTGATGCAATGTAACTGTCAGTACAATGTAACTGTCGATACAATGTAACTGTCAGTACAATGTAACTGTCAGTACAATGTAACTGTTGATGCAATGTAACTGTCAGTACAATGTAACTGTCGATACAATGTAACTGTCAGTACAATGTAACTGTTGATGCAATGTAACTGTCAGTACAATGTAACTGTCGATACAATGTAACTGTCAGTACAATGTAACTGTTGATGCAATGTAACTGTCAGTACAATGTAACTGTCGATACAATGTAACTGTCAGTACAATGTAACTGTCAGTACAATGTAACTGTTGATGCAATGTAACTGTCAGTACAATGCAACTGTTGATACAACGTAACTGTCAGTACAATGTAACTGTTGATGCAATGTAACTGTCAGTACAATGTAACTGTCGATACAATGTAACTGTCAGTACAATGTAACTGTTGATGCAATGTAACTGTCAGTACAATGTAACTGTCGATACAATGTAACTGTCAGTACAATGTAACTGTCAGTACAATGTAACTGTTGATGCAATGTAACTGTCAGTACAATGCAACTGTTGATACAATGTAACTGTCAGTACAATGTAACTGTCGATACCATAGGGCGCAGTTCCACAGTCTGAGTGTATTCTTCATCGAACTGAAACCGTGTAATTGCAACGATATCATGGCAATGAGCGTAATCGGAGACGACATAAAAGGGATAAAAAGTTGACAGCAGCTTCGTGCATATGATTAAGCAGACTCAGGCCACATTCGTCTGTAAATCACCACACAAGACCCATATCGAAAATGAGCGCATCGCCTACCAGGTGCTCCTCAGTAATCTCTCGATAGAGACTGAATTACAAGATTTCTAGTTCCACAGTTCAGAGTCACATGGTCCCCAACTTGGCAAAGACATAGACTGTAAGAACATCCCAGCCAATCACTGTGAGGGATATGGAAATGAGACTGCCCATATATAAAGGCAGACTCACTTCCAATTCCCTCAGTGTGCTATGAGCATCGGCTCGTACAGGACTGAAGAGGATCCATGTGGCTCATCAGTGTCTCCGCTGCCGCCACGTCTGCAGCCACACCAAGTGGCAGAGACATGAAGATTTAAAGGGATAGTAATGTTTCACAAAAACAGCCGCTCCAATTAATCTTTATAGTATTTAGGCCATAGACAGTGTTATATCAATACTGTCAGAGTTGTATTACAAGAGTAATTGAATGATAAAGTATCCCCCTTCCTCCTCTTTTACCTAGTGTAAGTCACCTCCCCTCAGATGTGGAATCTGGTCTCTTGACCGGACAGATCACAGCAAGGGACAATCTTCTTACTGTGATCACAAGGAAACCCTGCCCCCTTGACAGGTTTTTCAGGTTTTTCCTTATGATTACTGAAGATTGTCCCTCTCTGTGATCCATCCAGACAGTCTTGGTGCTCTGAGGTAAGCAGTGTTACATCAGTAAAAGGGGCAGGAGGGGGATATCTTTATCATTCAATTACTCTTGTACTACAACTCTGACAGTATTGAAATAACACTCTCCATGGCCCAAATACTATGATGATTAATTGACGCTGCTTTTATTGTGACACATTACTATCCCTTTAAGCTAAGTACATATACTTGGCATTTATTCACAACATGTCTTCATGGCCTACATTTAATAGTATTTCTTCACGGCATTTTTATGTACTGGGGCATTAAATGGAGGCATTTACTTAATGGAATATTCATGGCACAATTATATTTTAACCCTTTGAGTGCCAGTGAGGTACGCAACGCATTGCTTTGCAATGCGTTGCGTACCCCTCTGCCACTCAAAGGGTTAAACGATGTCATCGTTAACGCTTTGTATTCATATTTATGTTTTATTTTACAGCCAGAAGACAAGAAGGAAGACTGAAGGGAAGGACAGAAGATGACCAGGCAGATGAGGACTCCGCTGGACATCAGGATTAATGGTAAGTGTTACTTTTATTGGGATTTTTTTTGTTAACTTAGTCGGGTTAACCCTATGAATGCCGGCGAGGTAATTATTCCCCACTGGCACTCATAGGGTTAATTCTAC
This sequence comes from Rhinophrynus dorsalis, assembly GCA_037306005.1. Lineage (NCBI taxonomy): Eukaryota > Metazoa > Chordata > Amphibia > Anura > Rhinophrynidae > Rhinophrynus > Rhinophrynus dorsalis. The sequence continues at coordinate 43,232 of JBBDGT010000062.1, read as the reverse complement.
TAATGTCTAACACATTTTTCATACTTTGGATGTATTGATATGGGGCTTAGAGCCTAATACGTCAACTGAGGACTTAGGTTTGTTTTTTTTTTAACTTTTTTTCCTTCAAATGTCTGCGTCGGCTGTTTGAAGAGCCGATAAGGGACTCAAGTTAAAGGGGATCTCTCACCTAATTACACTTAATGCTCATTAGTTAGAGCATTTATCTAGAACACTGAAAATAGTGATCATTAGATTTAAAAAGCAGTTACATGCGCAAAATGTAAACTTTAAAAAGTGTCCGGCAGCCTACTTCCGCTTGCCGAACTTTGCCGACCAGAGACAGCTCCGTCCCACTACCCATTATCCTCCCATGACGGAGGCTGTCTGTCACTAAAGTGGAGCGATCGCATTGGCAGAGATCGATATCTAGCCAATGTGATCGCTCCACTTTAGTGACAGACAGCCTCCGTCATGCGAGGATGATGGGTAGTGGGACGGAGCTGTCTCTGGTCGGCAAAGTTCGGCAAGCGGAAGTAGGCTGCCGGACACTTTTTAAAGTTTACATTTTGCGCATGTAACTGCTTTTTAAATCTAATGATCACTATTTTCAGTGTTCTAGATAAATGCTCTAACTAATGAGCATTAAGTGTAATTAGGTGAGAGATCCCCTTTAAAAAAAAATAAAAAAAAAATAAGTAGGTCTTAACTTTCCTGCGATAACTTGATTTCCTTATCGGGTTTTCATGGCTGACGCAGACATTTGAATTGATATTTACAATGTTTTCACCATTTTCTATGGATGAAAACACCTCTTAACCCCTTAACGACCGGCCAATTGGCTCGGTCAGTTAACCCCTTAAGGACCATTGACGTGGCAGGACCGTCACACTGGTTCGGCACTTAAGGACTAGTGACGGTCCTGGTACATCACATACTTTTACTCCTGCAGGAGCGCGGTGAGTAATACCGGGGACTGAAGTTGATCGATCCAAGACTGGAACGATCTCTTTCAGTCCCTCCGTTCGGCGTGCCGCAGCATGTGATCAGTCACGTGGGATGGCACGTCAAAGTTTCCTATGTGGTCCTTAAAGGACCGCACACCCCGGGATCGCTGGTCCTTAAGGGGTTAAGGACCACGGAGCATTTTTTCTTTTTTTTTTTTTTTGCTCCATTCGCTTCCGGACTCCCCAAACGGCGTGCAGCCGCGGGGGGAGCCCGGAATTCCATGACGGTTCATGGACTATGTACTATGTACTGTACTATGACCGTCAAGGGTCGTTAAGGGGTTAAGTTTATCACTCGATGGTTCTTATTATGCCGGTATTTTTTCACAGCACAGACATTTGGATAGCTTACTGTGCTGGAAAAAATGCCGTTGGCAGAAAAAAACGGCCTTCTCCTACATTTGGACCGAGCCCATAATCAGTTACACAGAGTGTTGACAAACATTAAACTTAAGGGACAGAATTAATACTAGGGAACGACCTTCAAAGAAAGGACCCTGCTCCGGTTTCAGGGACTTTATTATTCCAAAATAAACCAGCAAGAAACAACTATCCAAGCGTAGGGGGGACTTTCTCCTCATCCTACAGGACGGGATGTTATTTCCAATTATTTTTGGGCCAACATGTGAGAAGGAGTCAGATCTCTGCTCTTAACCCTTTGTATTCTAGAGTAGTGATTCTCATCTCCAGTCCTCGGGGCACACCAACAGGTCATGTTTTCAAGATATCCCTAATTAATCACAGGTGAATCAATCACAATGACTGAGCCACTAATTACTCACCTGTGATTAAACGAACAACCTGAAAACCTGCACTGTTGTTGTGCCCCGAGAACTAACATTGAGAAACACTGTTCTAGAGAGATCGCCAGCACATTGTTCTTTAAAGGGATAGTAATACTTCATTTTATCTTTATTTTATTTTGTAGGCATTAAAAAAACATGAAGAACGATATAAGTCTTATCTCTCAAACCTTTATGGTTTGAGAGATATTCACAAGCAAAGTTTCCCCTCCTGCCCCTTTTACCTAGTGTAAGCCATCTCTTCTCAGATGTGGAATCCAGTCCATAGACCAGACAGATAACAGAAGGGGACAATCGTCTTCCTATGAGAACAATGAAAGCCCTGCCCCCTCTTGACAAGTTTTTCAGGTTTTTCCCTTATCTTAATTGAAGATTGTCCCTCTCTGCAGTCTACCTGGGCACCTCCCTTCTGATCTGGCTGAACAGTGTTACATCAGTAAAAGGGGCGGGAGGGGGACACTTTGTCATTGAATAACTCTTGTACTAGTGATGAGCGAGCATGCTCGGCCGAAGCTCGGTTCGGCTCGAGCATCACTCTGCTCGGCACATGGCGGTACTCGTACGAGTACCGCATGTGCTCGCCCGCCATGTTCGGGTCTCCTCCCCGCACGTTTCGCGGCTGCTGCGCAGCCAATAAACGTGCGGGGAGGCTCTGACATCAGTGTAATGCCAGCAGCCATGTTGGCTGCTGGCATTACACTGATTGGCTGGCCAGAACCCGTGATCGGGTGCTGTATAGCACCTGACCAGCGAGTTCGGCTCAGTCTTAGCCAGGGAGAGATGAGGATAGGAAGGGAAAGTCAGTGTAGGGAGAATAAAAGTGTTGGAACACCATATAAAGACCCAAAAGTCCTTTTTAGGACTGTTGTGTGTGGGGGCAGCATTTATATTTTGTTTGGGGGGGCACAATTTCTTTTTTTTTTTTGTGGGGGGGGGATATTTAGGTGACATTGTACTAGGTGCACAGGGACAAATAGTGTACAACGCAGCGACAAAAAGGGCCATTTTAATAGTGTGCCTAGCCGCAGATTATTTTCACATTCTGTTTAGTGTGCAAATTTTAAAATTAACGTCACATATTCCGTTCACTGAAAATAGCCGCAGATTAGCGTCACATTCTGTTTAGTGTGCCTAGCCGCAGATTATTTTCACATTCTGTTTAGTGTGCAAATTTTAAAATTAACGTCACATATTCCGTTCACTGTGCCTAGCCGCAGATTAGCGTCACATTCTGTTTAGTGTGCCTAGCCGCAGATTATTTTCACATTCTGTTTAGTGTGCAAATATTAAAATTAACGTCACATATTCCGTTCACTGTGCCTAGCCGCAGATTAGCGTCACATTCTGTTTAGTGTGCCTAGCCACAGATTAGCGTCACATTCTGTTTAGTGTGCAAATTTTAAAATTAACGTCACATATTCCGTTCACTGTGCCTAGCCGCAGATTAGCGGCACATTCTGTTTAGTGTGCCTAGCCGCAGATTATTTTCACATTCTGTTTAGTGTGCAAATATTAAAATTAACGTCACATATTCCGTTCACTGTGCCTAGCCGCAGATTAGTGTCACATTCTGTTTAGTGTGCCTAGCCGCAGATTATTTTCACATTCTGTTTAGTGTGCAAATTTTAAAATTAACGTCACATATTCCGTTCACTGAAAATAGCCGCAGATTAGCGTCACATTCTGTTTAGTGTGCCTAGCCGCAGATTATTTTCACATATTGTTTAGTGTGCAAATTTTAAAATTAACGTCACATATTCCGTTCACTGTGCCTAGCCGCAGATTAGCGGCACATTCTGTTTAGTGTGCCTAGCTGCAGATTATTTTCACATTCTGTTTAGTGTGCAAATATTAAAATTAACGTCACATATTCCGTTCACTGTGCCTAGCCGCAGATTAGCGGCACATTCTGTTTAGTGTGCCTAGCCGCAGATTATTTTCACATTCTGTTTAGTGTGCAAATATTAAAATTAACGTCACATATTCCGTTCACTGTGCCTAGCCGCAGATTAGCGGCACATTCTGTTTAGTGTGCCTAGCCGCAGATTATTTTCACATTCTGTTTAGTGTGCAAATATTAAAATTAACGTCACATATTCCGTTCACTGTGCCTAGCCGCAGATTAGCGGCACATTCTGTTTAGTGTGCCTAGCCGCAGATTATTTTCACATTCTGTTTAGTGTGCAAATTTTAAAATTAACGTCACATATTCCGTTCACTGAAAATAGCCGCAGATTAGTGTCACATTCTGTTTAGTGTGCCTAGCCGCAGATTAGCGGCATATATTTCGTGTAATATGAAGAAGGCGGGTAAAAAGGGACGGGGAAGTGGACGTGATCCTGATAGTTCAGGGCGCGGGTCAGGACGCGTAGAAACTGTGCCTGGTGCCAGAGCACAAGACAGAAAGACATCCACCATACCTAACTTCATGTCTCAGTTTACAGGGCGTCGCAGGACATCACTCTCGAGGTCAGACCACTGCGAACAGGTGGTCGGTTGGATTTCAGCTGATACTGCTTCCAGTCGGTTAAGCACCACCCTGTCTTCCACCAAGTCCACTCTCAGTAGCCAAGAGTCTGGTCAACATAATCCTCACCCTGATCATCCTTCCTCCCACCATAGAGGGTCTGGCCAAAGAAGTGATCCCACACTGGGATATAGTGAGGAGCTCGTCTCATCACCAATCCTTCATTTGAACCTCTCTCCAAGCACGCTTGCAGAGGAACATGAGATCTTGTGCCCTGATTCACAACCTCTAGAGGGTACCCAATCACAAGAAGATGACAGAGGGGAACGGCATTTAAGGTCAAAGGAAGTGGATGATGATGATGATGAGACACAGTTGCCATCAAATCAACCACTATTACTGTCTCAAGACCTTGATGAGGAGGATGATACACAGTTGTCAATGACTGAGTATGTGGTGGGATCAAGAAATGAGGAGGATGATCAGAGTGAGGAAGTGGAGGAGGACTTGGTGGACGATGAGGTCACTGACCCCACCTGGGAAGGTGGAGAGCTGAGCGATGACAGCAGTCCTGAGGGTGAGCCATCTGCAGCACCGCAACAGGCTGGAAGAGGCAGTGGTGTGGCTAAAGAAAGAAGGCGGACCGCACCAAACCGGCCCTCAAATGTTCCACGGAGCACCCCCTTGCGTAAATCTCCCTTGCCAAGGGCTAGGTGTTCCGTGGTATGGCGTTTTTTTAAGGAAAGTGCGGACGACAAAAGAATTGTAGTTTGCAACCTGTGCCACACCAGAATGAGCCGAGGCATGAACACTAGAAACCTCACCACCACCAGCATGATCCGACACATGGCATCCAAGCACCGTAATAAGTGGGAGGAACGCCCGGATCGCCAGTCTGTGTCTGCAGGCCACACCACTGCCTCCTCTTCCCCTGTTTTCGGTGCCGGCCAATCGCCTGTCGAAGGCGCAGGCCCGCATACCTCCCGCCCTGCACCTGTACCATCTGAAGCACCATCAGCGACCACATCCACTTCCCTGTCCCAGCGCAGCGTCCAAATGTCGTTACCCCAGGCATTTGAGCGCAAGCGAAAATACCCAGCCACCCACCCACAGGCCATAGCACTAACCTCACACCTTTCCAAATTACTGGCCATCGAAATGCTGCCATTTAGGCTTGTGGAGACTGAGTCCTTCCGCAGCCTGATGGCAGCAGCTGTCCCTCGGTACGCAGTCCCCAGCCGCCACTACTTTTCCCGGTGTACCGTCCCCGCCTTACACCACCATGTGTCCCTTAACATCACCTGTGCCCTGACCAACGCAGTTACTGGGAAGGTCCACTTAACGACTGACACATGGACAAGTGCTTGTGGCCAGGGACGCTACATTTCCCTGACGGCACACTGGGTGAATGTCGTGGAGGCTGGGAGCGACTCGGACCCTGGGATGGCACAGGTGCTACCCACGCCGAGGATTGCGGGCCCTACCTCCATCAGGGTTTCCGCCAGCATCTACGTTATTGGCTCCTCCTCCTCCGTTTCCACCTCCGAATTCTCTGCGCGCAGCGCCACTCACCCATCAGCCGGTAGCTGGAAGCAGTGTAGCACTGCAGTGGGGAAGCGTCAACAGGCCGTGCTGAAGCTGATCTGCCTTGGGGACAAACAGCACACGGCCTCAGAGCTGTTGCAGGGGATTAGTCACCAGACCGAGCAGTGGCTCTCGCCACTCAACCTGCAACCAGGCATGGTTGTGTGTGATAATGGGCGTAACTTGGTGGCGGCTTTGGAGCTCGGCAAGCTCACACACGTACCATGCCTAGCGCATGTATTTAATTTAGTGGTTCAGCGATTTCTAAAAACCTACCCCAATTTGCATGATCTCTTGACGAAGGTGCGCCGCGTGTGTGCACATTTCCGTAAGTCATCTACAGCTTCAGCCGGCCTGTTGAAGCTGCAGCAGCGCTTACAATTGCCAGCTCACCGGCTGCTGTGCGACGTGAGCACGCGTTGGAACTCCACCTTCCACATGTTGGCCCGGCTTTGTGAGCAGCAGAGGGCAGTAGTGGAGTACCAGCTGTTACACGGTCGTCGCCTCTCCGTTCAACTTCCTCTAATCAGAAGTGAGGAGTGGGAATGGATGTCAGACCTCTGTGAGGTTTTACGCAATTTTGAGGAATCGACACAGATGGTGAGCGGCGATAACGCTATTATCAGTGTAACCATCCCACTTCTGTGTCTACTGAAACGCTCGCTGCTCACAATTAAAACCGACGCTTTGCATGTGGAAGAGATGGAAATGCGGGAGGAAGAGCTTACACAAGGTGATAGCCAGAGCACCCTCACTTCGTCTTCTCAGCGACAATTGGAGGAGGCGGAGGAGGAGGAGGAGGAGGAGGAAGACACGGTTGCCTCCGCTACAGAGGGTAGCCATGGAACTTTAGTTCCATCTCTTCAGCGTGGGTGGGCAGAAGAGGAGGAAGAGGATGAGGAGATTGAGAGTCATCCTCCTGGTGAGGACAGCGAAATCTTGCCTGTTGGTACTCTGGCACACATGGCTGACTTTATGTTAGGCTGCCTTTCCCGTGACCCACGCGTTATACGCATTTTAGACAACACGGATTACTGGATGTTCACCCTTCTGGACCCCCGCTACAAAGAGAATTTCTCATCTCTCATTCCTCCGGTGGAGAGGACAAGCAAAATGGTGCAATACCAGAAGGTTCTTGTCGAAAAATTGCTCCAAAATTTTCCATCTGACAAGGCTGGCGGCAGAGTACGTGCTACCTTGGCCAACCGAGAAGGGGAGAAAAGGGGAGTACACAGCAGTTCCGACAAAGGCAGGGCAACACTCTCCAAGGCGTGGGACACCTTCATGACACCCCGCCAGCACCCTCACCCTGATGCGCGGCCTAGTGTCACAAGGAGGGAAAAGTTTTGGAAGATGGTGAAGGAGTACGTAGCAGACCGTGTCAGCGTCCTCAATGATCCCTCTGTGCCTTACAACTACTGGGTGTCCAAGCTGGACACGTGGTATGAACTGGCACTCTACGCCTTGGAGGTGCTGGCCTGCCCTGCCGCCAGCGTTCTGTCTGAGCGGGTATTTAGTGCTGCTGGTGGCATCATAACAGATAAGCGTATCCGCCTTTCCACCGAAAATGCTGATAGGTTGACACTTATAAAAATGAACAAGGCCTGGATTTCCCCTGACTTCTCCACTCCACTGGAGGAAAGCCCCGGGTGAACATAAAGTCACTTTAGATATGTTATTTACAATGATGGGAATACTCTGTATTCCCATTCACCCCTTCCACCCAAAAAACGGGTATATGGTTGACTCTTAATCTTCTCATCCTCCTCCTCCTCTTCCATATGCCCAGTGATATAATTTTTATATAGGGCCAGCTCACCAGCGGGCCCAGTGATATAATTTTTATATAGGGCCAGCTCACCAGCGGGCCCTGTGATATAATTTTTATATAGGGCCAGCTCACCAGCGGGCCCTGTGATATAATTTTTATATAGGGCCAGCTCACCAGCGGGCCCAGTGATATAATTTTTATATAGGGCCAGCTCACCAGCGGGCCCTGTGATATAATTTTTATATAGGGCCAGCTCACCAGCGGGCCCTGTTTGACAATTTTTGTATAGGTCAGCTCACCAGCGGGCCTTCTCATATAATGTTTTATTGGGTCAGCTCTCTAGCGGGCCCTCTCATATAATGTTTTATAGCGTCAGCTCACTAGCGGGCCTTCGCATATAATGTTTAGGATGGTCAGCTCCGCAGCAGACCCTCACCCATAATGTTTTAGATGGTCGGCTCAGCAGCAGACCCTCATTCCTAATGTTTTAAATGGTCAGCTTAGCGGCATGCCCTCGCCCCTAATGTTTTAGAGGATCACCAGCAGGCCATTAATCCTAATTTTTCAAGGGTGTGTATGATGCCCTCCTTTATGTGTAATAAAGGGTGTATTGGAGTGACATTTCTGTCTAATTTTTGCAGCCCTTTCACTTAGTGCATAGGCTTTATGAGTGTTGGACCACTACCTGAACTATTGTACCACAATGTGAATGAGGCCCTCCATTTTGTGATATACAGGTTGTATCGGAGTGCCTCAGGTCCTCCCATTGAATTAAATAGGGCTGGGGTGTTCGACAGAGCAGAAGGTAGTTCTTGGCTTCATCCACTAAGTCACTTCGTCACTTTTACTCAATGGATCAGACCCCACTGTTCCGACTATAAATTTTGGACTTAACAAGGGCAAACGGACATGTTGTAAAACCTGTGGTAGCTGCGGCCTCCGTTCCTGAATGCTGTACCTTACCCGGGCCATAACCACGTTGAACACCTGCTTTACGCTGCGCACGTTTCCCTCTTAATCATGGCCCCTGTTCCGAAAAATCGATGACATTTTTTGCAGAATTTGCAGATGATATGCAAGTAAATATACAGCAAATACTGTTTGGTAACAATTTTTCGCCTAAAGTCGTTTTTATCTTCCTTTTTGTGTGTTTTACGGTCAGTCTGTAAAAATGGCGTACTACGGGCGAAACATCGTTCCCAGCAGCGACGTTGGAGTCCAAGATGCATCCAGACATCCTCCCTATGCTGTCCCTGAACCATTTCTGTGGTGTTTCCATCATTTTCTGCCCTTTTCCTATGGACCAGGCACCCTCCCCTCATCAGAGCAGGGGGTGCCTGGTGTAATGCTCGAGTCCTCCCATTGACTTCAATGGGGCTCGGGTGCTCGGCCGAGCACTCGAGCCTCCGGGGGCGCTCGGCCAGAGCACCCGAACACCCGAGCATTGGGGTGCTCGATCATCACTATCTTGTACTACAACTCTGACAGAATTGATATAACAATCTCCAAAGTCCAAATACTATGATGATTAATTAGAGCTGCTTTTATTATGAAACATTACTATCCCTTTAATGCCTTTAAATAATAACTTTTAACTTATCTTACTATGGCCAGAAAATCCTAATGGCCCTCAGGCAGAGTGCAGGATTGCGTGTCAGGGAGTCTAACCGGGATCTTCTCCGGGTCCCTTTCTATGTTGGCAGAATAGGCAGCACATGCTTCTTGAATTGATGCCCACTGCCTAGTGATTTTGAGGGCATATCGAAGCGATCCGATGACTATACTTTGTGCCTTTTTATCTGTTCCTAGCTTATTTAGTTATATGTTTTTCCTTAATCCCCTATGTTAACCCATCCATTACCGAATTATTTTTGCGGTCGTGGGTTTACAAGACCTTTTACCAAATGATTTCTAATGGTTTTTCATTGTTTAAGGCGATAGTAATGTTTCACAAAAACAGCAGCTCCAATTAATCTTCATAGTATTTGGGCCATGGAGAGTGTTATTTCAATTCTGTCAGAGTTGTAGTTCAAGAGTAATTGAATGATAAAGTATCCCCCTCCCGCCCCTTTTACCTAGTGTAACACTGCTCACCTCAGATGTGGAATCTGGTCTCTTGACCGGACAGATCACAACAAGGGACAATCTTCTTACTGTGATCATAAGGAAAACCCTGCCCCCCTTGACAGGATTTTCAGGTTTGTCCTTATGATCACTGAAGATTGTCCCTCTCTGTGATCCATCCGGACAGTCTTGCTGCTCTGAGGTGAGCAGTGTTACATCAGTAAAAGGTGCGGGAGGGGGATACTTTATCATTCAATTACTCTTGTACTACAACTCTGACAGTATTGAAATAACACTCTCCATGGCTCAAATACTATGAAGATTAATTGGAGCTGCTTTTTTTGTGAAACATTACTACCCCTTTAAAGCGGTGTGACTCAGTGTGATTATGTCTTTATCCCTTCCTCTGTGTCCCCTGTATGTAGTGTTTTGTTTCATTTCGCTTAAAAATCCATCTAAGTTCAGCAATAGATAAATTAATTTGCTACCTGATGATGCAACATTCGGCTCAAGCTGTACCGCCGCGCACTGTATGATGCAGAAGACACTCCCACAGAGCTTGTCTCTGTATTCTCTGGCCAGTCCCTGAATCCTCTGTCAAGCCCGTCTAAACCACGTGACCTGGTGCACTCAAAGCAACTTGCGCATTCAGGTCTGGCAAGGAAAATGCGAGTGCGTTCATGTAACGGTGTCCCACTATTTAAGCAAGCTGCGTAAAGCTTGGTATTCACAGAAGCAACTAGATACGCTACAGTGACAAGGCAGCAGTAACTGTCTCACGTCCATAGCGTTAGCGCTAATTTGGACTTCTTCAATAAAGATTATGAAACTTGGAATAACACAACTGTTTCAATAACAATGAGAAACAAGCTAATGTTTTGAACACATCTAGTAATGTATGTCCTGTGAAATGCTTGACATACATTCGGAAATATCGCTGGTTCATAGCATTAGAGCTAATTTGCACTTCTGCAATACATTTATTAAAAATTGGTCAAAGGACAATGTTAGGCTCACACTGAAAATACACCAAATGTTTTACAACACCGTCTAATTGTGTATGTTCACGCAGTTTGTTGATACATCTTTGGAAATATCGCGGGTGCTTAGCGCTAGTGCCAAGTTAGACCTCATCTCTACTGATTTAAAAACCGCTCGGTGCAGGATGTTGTGCGCGTGGCCGGAGGAGCGAGGCGTCTCTAATACCAATTTGCATGCACGTCATACACGCGTGCACGCCACTAGAATAAAAAAAAAGGTTACTATGGGCTGGCTATTGTACTGTGATTGACAGACACAGTGAGACCTAACGCATGCGCAAATACAATTCAACAGCAAGATGGCCGCACTCTCCACAATCCAGGGGCTTAGATTAAAGGTGCTTTTTTAATACATACATCGGTTTATATATTATTTGGTATACATTTTCTGGTACACATTGTGGACTTACACTAAGACAACTAAACTTTATATAACACATACCTCCCAAGTGTCCCTCTTTAGGAGGGACAATCCCTCTTTTAGACCCAAATCCCTCTGTCCCTCTTTCCCACCCTGATGTGCCTCTTTTTAGGAGATCAGACTGTGTGGTGTGTATATAAGTGTATCACCCTGGTGTCCCTGTGTTTAGAAGATCAGACTGTGTGGTGTATATAAGTGGATCACCCTGGTGTCCCTGTGTTTAGGAGATCAGACTGTGTGGTGTGTATAGAAGTGTATCACCCTGGTGTCCCTGTGTTTAGGAGATCAGACTGTGTGGTGTGTATAGAAGTGTATCACCCTGGTGTCCCTGTGTTTAGGAGATCAGACTGTGTGGTGTGTATAGAAGTGTATCACCCTGGTGTCCCTGTGTTTAGGAGATCAGACTGTGTGGTGTGTATAGAAGTGTATCACCCTGGTGTCTCTGTGTTTTTAGGAGATCGGACTGTGTGGTGTGTATATAAGTGTATCACCCTGGTGTCCCCGTGTTTAGGAGATCAGACTGTGTGGTCTGTATATAAGTGTATCACCCTGGTGTCCCTGTGTTTAGGAGATCAGACGGTGTGGTGTGTGTATAAGTGTATCACCCTGGTGTCCCTGTGTTCAGGAGATCAGACTGTGTGGTGTGTATATAAGTGTATCACCCTGGTGTCCCTGTGTTCAGGAGATCAGACTGTGTAATGTGTATAGAAGTGTATCACCCTGGTGTCCCTGTGTTTAGGAGATCAGACTGTGTGGTGTGTATAGAAATATATCACCCTGGTGTCCCTGTGTTTAGGAGATCAGACTGTGTGGTGTGTATATAAGTGTATCACCCTGGTGTCCCTGTGTTTAGGAGATCAGACTGTGTGGTGTGTATAGAAGTGTATCTCCCTGGTGTCCCTGTGTTTAGGAGATCAGACTGTGTGGTGTGTATATAAGTGTATCACCCTGGTGTCCCTGTGTTTAGGAGATCGGACTGTGTGGTGTGTATAGAAGTGTATCACCCTGGTGTCCCTGTGTTTAGGAGATCAGACTGTGTGGTGTGTATATATATAAGTGTATCACATTGTTCTACAGCAATAAAACTCACATTCTTGTTTGTTTAAACATCAGTATATGTGTATTTATACATCAGTCTGTATTGATCAAAATCATGTATTAGGTTACACATGGAGGTATCAATAGGTCGTGAAATAGCATAAAAATTCTCAGTAATGTTCCGGCCACAGGCAACGACCCCAGCAACACCCCCTAAAACACAATTGTCCCTCTTTGTCAATTTGAAATGTTGGGAGGTATGATAACATGAAAGTTCCGTTTTAAGGTATCATTAAGCAATTTCATGTTTCCTTCTGACCTATGCCCATTACTAAAAGATGTTTGAGGGCATTTTTTTTTGAGAAAGCTAATAGTGGAATCTTAGATCTAATAGACAGACAGAGTTACGTCAATTTCTATTAATCTGTCCATTACCCAATGATTTTTGAGGTTGCTTTTGTCTGATCACCTATTAGTTTTTAGGAATCTTGTGCATCTAGTTCACCAGTTCTTAAAAAAGACATTGTTGAAATGGAAAAGGTGCCGAGACGTGCAACAAAACTGATAAAGGGATTGGAGGATCTGAGTTATAAAGAGAGACTAGCCAAACTGGGTTTATTTACATTAGAGAAGAGACATCTAAGTGGTGATATGATTATAATTTACATATTTATTCAAGGTCAGTACAAAGAACTATCCAATTAATTATTTACGCAAAGAGCTGAGCTAGGAACAAGAGGTCACCCATTAAGACTAGTGGAAATGTGTTTTTGACTAAAACAAAGGCAGGGATTTTTTACAGTAAGGGTGGTAAAGCTATGGAATTCTGTGCCTCGGGATGTTGTAGTTGCAGATAATGTAGCTGCTTTGCAATGGAGGCCTATCTAGGAGAGATCAATTTTAAAAATTATGACAGATGGCTTCAATACAGATTGAATTAGGAAGGGTTTTTTTTATCCATGTGGGGCTAAATTGGAAAAGGCTTCAGGGTTTTTTTTTCTTGCCTTCCTGTGGATCAACGGGGGTGTTTTTGGCATGTGCTTGATGCACCCATGTCTTCAGCCTCATCAACTATGTTTTTATGTAGTGCTTTATTTAACGCTCTATATACTTAGCACCTCATTGCCTCCCACCATATATATATGTACATACATGGATGTGCGTGGAAGTCTGCATCACATCATGGTGTGAATATTGATTTTGTTCGATTTTAATTTGCTGTTTTCTTTTATTTTTTCGTTTAATAAAAGTTATGTTTTAAACATTGCAGGTTTCTCTCCTCTCTATTAGACTAACCCATTCTGCAATATTCAAAGGCATAGATAGTAATGTTTCACTATAAAAGCAGATCCAATTAATCTTCATAGTATTTGGGCCATAGAGAGTTTTTTTTTCAGTACTGTCAGAGTTGTAGTACAAGAGTAATTGAATGATAAAGTATCCCCCTCCCACCCCTTTTACTGGTGTAACACTGCTCACCTCAGAGCAGCAAGACTGTCTGGGTGGATCGCAGAGAGGGACAATCTTCAGTGATCATAAGGAAAAACCTGAAAAACCTGTCAAGAGGGGCAGGGTTTTCCTTATGATCACAGTAAGAAGATTGTCCCTTGCTGTGACCTGTCTGGTCAAGAGACCAGATTCCACATCTGAGGGGAGGGGCTCACGGAAGATTAATTGCAGCTGCTGTTTTTGTGAGCCATTACTATCCCTTTAAAGGGGGGGACTAGTGCTGTTCAACTTTTTTTTTTGGATGTGTAAATTGTATCTTTATTAATAGCACATTCCCATCTGGTAGTGCAGCTAATTATTATCATGTACCAGGATCCTAATGAACCCTTTGCACTGCTCTCCCCTCTGGTCCTTAAAGGGTTAAGATTACAAGGAACAGTGAGCAGAGTATGAGATGCTCACTCCAGCAACTGTCATGTCCGCCTCCACTGACACGACATTCAGGACTTATTGAAGATCTCATGGGCATAGACTCAAGGGCAAAAATGATAGGGTCAATGGGGTTTTCTAGTCATAGAAGGTAAGTAGGGAGGGAGTTGTTATGGGGGTGGAGTTATTAAATTCTCACATAGTGGAAACCTGTGAGACATGAGTTGCCAACCATGGTCTTCAAGAGCTACCAACAGTGCAGGTTTTTAGGACTTCCCAGTAAGAGCCCAGGTGGACTAATTAAAGTGACTGATCTACTGCATAGCCCTCCTGTACTTTAGATGGGGGATCGTGAAAACCTGCACTGCTGGTAGCGCTTGAGAGTTAGGGCTCGGTACCCCTACTGTAGGAGGTACACACACAGTAAGTCCTTGAGCCATATGTAAAAAGACAAAGTAGAGCAATTCTGGGGCAAGCCAAATGCACCCTAGAGAACACATCAAAATTACCATTGATTATGAGTCTATTACGTGAATTTGATTGTCATGACCTGGAGGATCTCTAGAGGAACAACAACATATCAACATTGTATCTACAGTATATCAACATTGTTTCTAAAGTGCATCATCAGTGTATCAACAGCATATCAACAATGTATCAACAGTGCATCAATAGTATATCAACAGTATATCAACGTTGTATCTACAGTGTATCAACAGTGCATCAACAATGTATCAACAGTGCATCAGCAGTGTATCAATAGTATATCAACAATGTATCAACAGTATATCAACCATGTATCAACACTGTATCAAAAGCATGTCAACAGTGCATCAACAGTATATCAACATTGCATCAACAGTATTTCAACAGTGTATCAAGATTGTATCAACAATGTATCATTAGTATATCAACAGTGTATTAACATTGTGTCAACACTGTATTAACAGTATATCTGCAGTGTATTATCTGTATATCAACATTGTATCAACAGTATATCAACAATGTATCAACACTATATCAACAATATATCAACATTGTATGAACAGTATATGAACAGAGTATCAACACTGTATCAGAATAGTATCTCAGTATATCAACAGTGTATCATCAGTGTATCACTAGTGTATCATCAGTGTATCAACATTATATCAACATTGTATAATCAGTGTATCAACAGTGCATCAATACTGCATCAACACCGTATCAGCATTGTATCAACAGTATATCAACAGTGTATGAACAGTGTATTAACATTGTATCAAGTGAATCAACATTGTATCAACAGTATATCAACAATGTATCAATAGTGTATCAACACTGTAGCAACATTGTATCAATATTGTATCAACAGTGTATCAGCAGTATATCAACACTGTATCAACAGTGTATCAGCAATGTATCAACAGTATATAAACAGTGCATCTACAGTATATCCACAGTGTACCAACACTATATGAACAGTATATCATTTTTTTGGGATGTGCTTACTGCCTAGAAAATACATTCTGCTTGTTTGGGGGGGGGGTAATTTGAAAAGTTTTATCAAATCCTTAATTGCATTTAGATATTAAAAGGAACACTGACAAATAAAAATGAACTGGGGTTATAGACAATATTCTTCATGCAGCATCTGTAAAAATTCTCTCTTCATTTTCTTGGACCTAAAATCTTGCTTTACACATTCTATGAGGGAGCAGACATTCCTGCCTTTTCAGAGCTCCTATTGATTGTCCTGAGAGTTACGCACTATGGTGTTATAAAAAGGTCATTGGTGATGAGTGGAGATGACTTCTCCGGGGTTATAAACTCCCCAAGTCCCATGTTATTCTATGGAGCCAACGCACTAAAATCTCTAAAGTTGGAGCAACGTTAGTGCAGTGGCTCCATAGAATAACATAGGACTTGTAGAGTATATAATACTGGAGACGTTACCTCCACTTTATCACCTCTTTGTCACGTCTTAGTGCATCCCCCCCCCCCAATAATTATCTGTTGATGAGCTGAGATAACAGCCTTTATGAATGCGAGAACAGTGGGCACTATTCAAAATCAATTAAAGGGATAGTAATCAGGGCTGGTGCAAGGATATTTGCCACCCTAGGCAAAACCTAATTTTGCCACCCCTTGGCTCCGCCCCTTTTATCCTACCCCTTTATGCACCGCCCTGTATGTGTTTAAGTGTAAGTATGTGTGTGTGTGTGTGCTTCTCTATATGTGTATGTGTGTGTCAGTGTGTTCCCTATATGTATATAAATGTATCAGTGTGTGTGAGTCTCTGTAAGGATATCAGTGTGTAAGTATGTGTGTGTGTGTGTGCTTCTCTATATGTGTATGTGTGTGTCAGTATGTGTATGTTCTCTCTATGTGACTCCCCCCCCTTTGACTCTGTCTCTCCCCCATCTGACTCTTGATCCCCCATTTGACTGTTGATCCCCCCTTTGACTCTCTCTCTCCCCGTCTGACTCTTTATCCCCTCTTGACCCCCCTTCCACTTACTCTTCCTGGTGCACGTCTCTCTCTCCCAGTGAGTACGTTTCGGTGCCCCCCCTTGGCTACCTATTTTTTTAATGTAGCACAGCGATGCCAGTTTCTCTCTCCCCCTCCACTCCTTCAGCCCTGGTCCAGGATTGAAGGAGCGGAGGAGGAGAGAGAAACAGGCATCGCTGTGCTACATTAAAAAAAAAGCCAGCCAAGGGAGGGCACCGAAACGTACTTTTTTTTTTTTGAGACGGTCAGGCTATGCCACTGACTTGGGCAGTAAGTGGTGAGTGGGAGGGGGGGTGGCCGGCGCCCACCTCGCCTAAAGGTGGCGCCAGCCCTGATAGTAATGCTTCAAAATAAAAAGCAGCTCCAATTAATCTTCATAGTATTTGGGCCATGGAGAGTGTTATTTCAATACTGTCAGAGTTGAAGTTCAATAAAGTATTCCCCTCCCACCCCTTTTACATAGTGTAAGCCGCCTCCTCTCAGATGTGGAATCTGGTCTCTTGACCGGACAGATCACAACAAGGGACAATCTTCTTACTGTGATCATAAGGAAAACCCTGCCCCCTTTGACAGGTTAGTCAGGTTTTCCCTTATGATCACTGAAGATTATCCCTCTCTGTAATCCATCCGGACAGTCTTACTGCTCTGAGGTGAGCAGTGTTACATCAGTAAAAGGGGCGGGAGGGGGATACTTTATCATTCAATTACTCTTGTACTACAACTCTGACAGTAATGGAATAGCACTCTCTATGGCCCAAACACTATGAAGATTAATTGGAGCTGATTTTATTGCGAAACATTACTATCCTTTTAACTGATTTTAGATCTTATCTCTCGATACAAGCAGCACAAACAAGGTTAAATTAATTCACTATGAACTGAGCAATTTACATGTGTGTGAAAGCTAGTTTAGGATTATATTTTTGGAATGTATCATAGGAATAAGTATTTATTTGCACATATGCTAGCTGTAAATTTGTGATATATACAGGGCTCAAAATTTCCACTTGCCACTAGCCAATGGCGAGTGAAAATTTAGCCCTGGCGAGTAGAAATTCAGCCCTGGTGGGTATGTTTTGGCTTGCAGTGGCGAGTAACTTTTCAGGTCTGGCTAGTAGCAACGGACTTCAAATTATAAGCCCTGATGTATCTATCTATATATATAAAAGAAGACTTCTGTGTGACTGGCAAACACACCCAGGGGTGGTATTAAGGAGGAGTTACTGTTCCTATTGGGTGATTCAATCATGCAGGGAGTTGGCCCACCCCCACTATGCAGCCCGCCCACCACTATCAAAGTCAGAAAAAAACAATATGGCTGCCATTTGCGCCTACACCACAGACAAACACACATGCCCCACTCATACAGCACCAAACACACACACATGCCCCACTCACACACACAGACCACCACACACACATATGCCCCACTCACACAGCACCAAACAGACATGCTCCCACTTACACACACAGCACCACATACACACACACACCCAAAAATAAATATGGCTGACACACACACACACACACAGTCACTCACCCTGACTCCCAGTGGCCTCAGCAGGACCTGTAGTGCAGCACCAGGTGAACAAAATGGCACTCAAAGGGTTAAGGTAGACCCTCTGCTGAATTATTTCTTCACTGTCATCATTTGCCATGCAAGACACAGGACAGACAGCCATCAGGTACACACTTAACCCACTGACTGCCACAGGGTTGTGTATCAAGCTTTACACCTCAGGGAGTGTGTTCAAACCCCTCACACTGCAAACTTGCATTTCCCTCCCACTTCTCCTCCTTCCCCAGCCTATTACTAACACTTTTCAACATTTATGTTAAGCCCCACCCCTACCCGCGATTAAGCCCCGCCCACTGTTAACCCAAATTGCCCCATTGCTCTCTCCACATCAGCAGCCCATGAGGGACTCCACAAGTAAAAGTTCCCAGGTATAACACATACATGCCCCACTCACACAGCACCAAACACCCATACACACACAAAAAGCCAGAAAGAAAGATGGCTGACATACAGTCACTCACCCTGACTCCCAGTGGCCTCAGCAGGACCTGCACTACAGCTACTAAAGGCTGCTACAGCACCAGGGGAACAAAATGGCACTCAAAGGGTTAAGGTAGGTCCTCATTGCTCAATTATTTCTTCACTGTCATCATTTGCCATGCAAAACACAGGACAGACAGCCATCAGATTCACACTTAACCCACTGACTGCCACAGGGTTGTGTATCAAGCTTTACCCCTCAGGGAGTGTGTTCAACCCCCTCACACTGTAAACTTGCATTTCCCTCCCACTTGTCCTCCTTCCCCAGCCTATTACTAACACTTTTTCCACATTTATGTTAACCCCCGCCCCCTACTCGCGATTAAGCCCCACCCACCTTTAACCCAGATTGCCCCATTTGTGTCACCACATCAGTCCCCTCTAGGGACTACACAAATCCAAGTTCCCAGGTATTCACTTCCCACTGCTATTTATCTCTGACATGCCTCTCTATACATTAACCATTTGAGTGCCAGAGGGGTACACAACTCATGCATGCATGTGTTTCTGCTCATATATGTTGCGTGTGTGTGTGTGTACATCTCTGTTACATATGTGTGTCCATGTGTGCATCTCCGGTGTGTCTGTGTGTGTGTGTGTATGTGTTTTGCATGTCTCTGCCGCTCACTGTGTGTATGTGCATACCTCCCAACATTTCACATGGCCAAAGAGGGACACGTTAGTTTTAGGTGATATTGTTGGGGGCGTGGCTGGTGGGCGGGGCATTACTAAGAATTTTTAGGTTATTTCATGACCTATTACTGGCGATTTATGTAACTGAATAAATGATTTAGTGCAAGACCAAAGTATTTTATTTGCACAGACTAATGTATAAACACATATACTGAAGTTTATTGCTTTATTGCTGTAGAGCAAAGTAGTACACACCACACAGTCAGGGCTGGTGCAAGGATTTTTGCCACCCTAGGCAAAACCTAATTTTGCCGCCCATTTCGCTCCGCCCCTTGTGTCCCACCCCTTTATACCCCACCTACTTATACTCAACCTCTTTTCATGATTGTCCTCTCTCTTCCCCCTGGGCCAGTCTGCCCCTGGTCTGGAGATGCCTGTAAGAGATGCCCCCCACCAGCTCCAACTTGCCCCTTATCAGCTTCACTTTGGCCCACCAGCTCCACTTTGCCCCTATCAGCTCCACTTTGTCCCCCATCAACTCCAACTTGCCCCCACCAGCTCCACTTTGCCCCCCATCCATTCCAACTTGCCCCCACCGGCTCCACTTTGCCCCCCACCAGCTCCACTATGCCCCCAGCAGCTCCAACTTACCACCATCAGCTCCACTTTGCCCCCCATCTGCTCTAAATTGCCACCATCAGCTCCACTTTGCCCCCATCTGCTCTAACGTGCCCCCCCTCAGCTCCACTTTACCCCCAGCAGCTCCAACTTGCCACCATCAGTTCCAACTTGCCACCATCAGCTCCACTTTGCCCCCCATCCGCTCCAAATTGCCACCATCAGCTCCACTTTGCCCCCCATCCATTCCAACTTGCCCCCACTGGCTCCACTTTGCCCCCCACCAGCTCCACTATGCCCCCAGCAGCTCCAACTTACCACCATCAGCTCCACTTTGCCCCCCATCCGCTCTAAATTGCCACCATCAGCTCCACTTTGCCCCCATCTGCTCTAACGTGCCCCCCCTCAGCTCCATTTTACCCCCAGCAGCTCCAACTTGCCACCATCAGCTCCACTTTGCCCCCCATCCGCTCCAACGTGCCCCCCTCAGCTCCACTTTACTCCCCCTCAGCTCCACTTTGCCCCCCATGCGCTCCAACTTACCCCCATCAGCTCCACTTAGCCCCCCATCCACTCCAACTTGCCCCCACCACCTCCAACTTGCCCCCACCAGCTCCACTATGCCACCTCAGCTGCAACTTTCCCCTATCAGCACCAACTTACCCCCATCGGCTCCACTTTGCCCCCCAGCAGCTCCACTATGCCCCCAGCAGTTCCAACTTGCAGCCATCAGCTCCAACTTGCCGCCATCAGCACCACTTTGCCCCCCATCCGCTCTAACTTGCCCCCCATCCGCTCTAACTTGCCCCCCTTCAAGCTCCACTTTGCCCCTCTTCAGCTCCACTTTGCCTCCCCTTCAAGCTCCACTTTTCCTCCCCTTCAAGCTCCACTTTGCCACCCTTCAGCTCCACTTTGCCCCCCTTCAGCTCCACTTTGCCCCCCCTCAGCTCCACTTTACCCCCTCAGCTCCACTTTGACCCTCGTCCGCTCCAACTTGCCCCCACCAGCTCCACCTTGCCCCCACCAGCTCCACTATGCCCCCTCAGCTCCAGCTTGCCCCTATCAGCTCCACTTTGCCCCCCATCAGCTCCACTTTGCCCCCCATCTGCTCCAACTTGCCCCCACCAGCTCCACTATGCCCCTTCAGTTCCAACTTGCCCCCCATCACATACCTGTAGCTCCCGCGCAGTCTTCTCTTCAGTAATGCAGAGCAAGGCGGGAGATCGTGACTCCCAGCGCGCTCTGCATTACTAAAGATCCGACCCAATGAGGGAGCGCTGTAGCAACACAGACCTGATTGTGTTGTGGTTCCCGACGTGGTGTGTGCGGGCGCAGCTCTTCTCCGCTGCATGCCCGTGCCCCCAGTACGTGTGCGCCCTAGGCCGGCGCTTACCTCGCCTATAGGTGGAGCCGGCCCTGAACACAGTCTGACCTCCTAAAAAGAGAGACAGAGGGATCCGGCCCTCAAAGAGGGACTGTCCCTCCTAAAGTGGGACACTTGGGATGTATGGTATGTGTCTGCCTGTGTGGTGCATATGTCTGTGTTTATCAGTGTGTCTGCATTTCACACACGTGCGCCCAACGGTCATAACATGACGGGCAACGCCGTCCCACATTGCTAGTATATATATATATATCAACCAATTTAATTTTTTTGGTGTTTTTGTTAGTGCTTACTTTTTGAAGTTTGAGAACTGAGTGATAGGAGGCAGACTGTGGTCAGATCAGACTACTCATCCATCCCTCCGTGGCATCGATCCGTCACTTCTCCCGCAGTGAGAAACAACATGAGAAAGCCACCAACTCACTTGCAGAGATGTGCTGCCAGCGGGACACACTAGGGGGTGCAAAAGAGTATCCAGTGCCACCTGGCTCATACTCCTTATTAACCCTTTGAGTGCCAGTGGGGTACGCAATGGCACTCAAAGGGTTAAAGCTGACATTGTAGGAAGAATTGGAGCTGACAGGAGTAAAATACAAAAGACTTTGATACAAATGTGTTTTTTAACCCCATGAAAGCTAGAGAAGTATTCAATGCATTGCTTTTGCATCTTCTATCATTGAAGAGGTTAAGACTCACCTGTAAATCATTGGGGACTTTTATTTACCCCCTCACAGGGCAGTTAGTTTGCTGCAGAATTACTCCATTTGTACTTAGTACATCAGCCTCTCTGTTTTTGTTATGAAAGCTGTGGCGCAAAATACAAACAGTTCAATAAAATGCTACAATGTATCTTTATTGTTGGGCTTGTGTGCTTTGAGAAAGCGGCTTTGCAGCCATGAAACGCGTTAACATTTTAGACTTTTTACTGTTCATTTTAATATTTTTTTTAAAAAAGTGAAGCCATTTCATCATTTGGTGATTTGATTGACATATTTGGTGCGACAAATTCATTTAGTGACAAAATTTCATAATTTGATGGATTGATTCACATATTTGGGGCACGCTTTCTTAATTTGGTGAATTAATTGACATATTTGGTGCAAAAAATTCATTTTGTGACAGTCATAATTTGGTGAATGTATTAACATATTTGGTGCACTGAATTTCTATGGTGACAAACTTTAATTATTTGGTCACACATTCATTAATTTAGTAAACTGAGTGACCTTTTCCTTGCACCAAATTCATTTGGTGACAATCTTTAGTCATTCAGTGAACTGACTGACATATTATTTGTACCAAATTTATTTGGTACTAAACTCTGGGCAACACGTTGCATTTTGTGAAATAGCTAAACAATTTTGTAAACAACAATGTATTCGGTGAACTATATACAAACTTTCAGTGGACAACATTACTTTTGTGGCATAACTGCTGCAATTTTGTGGACAAAATGAAAGGTTTACAAACGGCACCCCATGTATCTGTATATTATCATGTGGATCCTATACATCAGGAGTGAGATGAGATACAGGAACCCAGACTAAATCTGTATATTATCATATGGATCCTATACATCAGGGGTGAGATGAGATACAGGAACCCAGACTAAATCTGTATATTATCATATGGATCCTATACATCAGGGGTGAGATGAGATACAGGAACCCAAACTATATCTGTATATTATCATATGGATCCTATACATCAGGGGTGAGATGAGATACAGGAACCCAGACTAAATCTGTATATTATCATATGGATCCTATACATCAGGGGTGAGATGAGATACAGGAACCCAGACTAAATCTGTATGTTATCATGTGGATTGTATACATCAGGGGTGCAATAAGATACAGGAACCCAGACTATATTTGTATCTCTATAGGTAATATGAACTTCATATGTTGTGTAACTAGTGTAAATGTGATGTAGAGTTCCTATTAAATTGTGCTGGTATGGTATGGGATCACGTTCGGATGACTGTTAAAAAAGTCAGCCCCATGTCAATATGAACTGGGCCCTTATGCTATACTCTGAGCAGTTGTTTAGTGGAAGGGCACATGTTAATAAATATTATTTTTTGCCTAACAGAAATACTTTGCATTTTACAATCCCTTGTTTCTAGTTAGTTATTTGGCAAGAAGCGCTTGTATATTCCAGGGTGTACTGTAAGCGCTAATCATCCCAGAATACTGTGTATATATATATATATATATATATATATAGTGAGAGAGAGAGGAGGAAACTGATGTAACCTCTGTCTGTTCCTTGGTTGAACAGGGCATTGATACTAAGTTCCTTGGTTGAACAGGGCATTTGATACTAAGTTCCTTGGTTGAACAGGGCATTGATACTAAGTTCCTTGGTTGAACAGGGCATTGATACTAAGTTCCTTGGTTGAACAGGGCATTTGATACTAAGTTCCTTGGTTGAACAGGGCATTTGATGCTAAGTTCCTTGGTTGAACAGGGCATTTGATACTAAGTTCCTTGGTTGAACAGGGCATTTGATACTAAGTTCCTTGGTTGAACAGGGCATTGATACTAAGTTCCTTGGTTGAACAGGGCATTGATACTAAGTTCCTTGGTTGAACAGGGCATTGATACTAAGTTCCTTGGTTGAACAGGGCATTGATACTAAGTTCCTTGGTTGAACAGGGCATTGATACTAAGTTCCTTGGTTGAACAGGGCATTGATACTAAGTTCCTTGGTTGAACAGGGCATTGATACTAAGTTCCTTGGTTGAACAGGGCATTTGATACTAAGTTCCTTGGTTGAACAGGGCATTGATACTAAGTTCCTTGGTTGAACAGGGCATTGATACTAAGTTCCTTGGTTGAACAGGGCATTGATACTAAGTTCCTTGGTTGAACAGGGCATTGATACTAAGTTCCTTGGTTGAACAGGGCATTGATACTAAGTTCCTTGGTTGAACAGGGCATTGATACTAAGTTCCTTGGTTGAACAGGGCATTTGATACTAAGTTCCTTGGTTGAACAGGGCATTTGATACTAAGTTCCTTGGTTGAACAGGGCATTTGATACTAAGTTCCTTGGTTGAACAGGGCATTGATACTAAGTTCCTTGGTTGAACAGGGCATTGATACTAAGATCCCAAGAAAAAGACAAGATGAGTGCAGGAAATTATGAAGGTCGTTGGTCCGCGGTGGCAGCAGAAAGCACAGGACCAAAGTTGTTGGAGACTTGCTGAGGAGTCCTTCATCCTGCAGTGGATCGACAGCAGCTGAAGATATGATGATGAGATGTCAGGATGCGTTTAGGAACTTGTACTTCCCAGCATGCCTTTAGGCACCTAGATATCCCATGATCCACTGAGGTAGTTGTATATATCAGAATGCACTGAAACACACGTACACACCTACACACACATATACACACAAACACATACACACACATATACCTACACAATACACAAACACACACACAATACACACACACACATATACCTACACAATACACACACATACATACACATACATATACCTACACAATATACACACATATGCACACACACATATACCTACACAATGCACATAAACACACACACATATACCTACACAATACACACACACACAATACACACACATATATCTACACAATACACACACATACATACACCTACACAATACACCTACACACACATATACCCACACAATATACACACATACTCACACCCACATATACCTACACAATGCACATAAACACAGACACACATATATCTACACAATACACATACATACACACAATACACACACACACACGCATATACCTACACAATACACACACACACACATGCATATACTTACACAATACACACACACATATACCTACACAATACACCTACACACACGCACGTGCACACACACACACACATATTCCTACACAACACACACACACATACCTACCCATACATACACACAAACACATACTCCCCCCACAGTATTTACTAAGATATATGAATATTCCAGCATGCACATAAGCACCTTTTTATCCCACAATGTGCAGGGTAATCTTTTATATTCCACAATTTACTGAGCTTTTAAATATTTTAGCAGGCACTGGGTCAGATGCATATCCCTGAATGAGGTTTTAATATATATTTATTACTGAACCAGTCTAGTTTTGTATCCAGAACATTTCTCAGACGATTCATTGGTCCTTCTGAGACGTTCCTTATCACTTTTTGTCATTCATTCACAAACGTTTACCCTTTGAAACTAATAGCATCAGAGAGAGAATAGAATGGGCCCAGCAGGTGAACCTGGCAGCTGGGACCTATTCATTTCAGCGAGATGAAGTATTATATGGGTGTTGAAAGCGTCTCCTTACAGGGCAGAAGGCTGGCAAGGATCCAGCGCTCTCCTGTGAGAGTGCCAAGACAGTATTTGAAAATGCTGTAAGAGGGGCGTTCTCGGCACATCGCCTGGAGCACGGAGGTTTCCTACTGAGACTCGCTGGAGGGATGTATAAAACCATTCTTAGAACTGTTTCTAAAATTCACATGTGGCGATAGTGACGAGTCATATTTCTAAAGATGAAAATCCAAATTTACGAATTGGTGGCTAGCTGAAAAAATTGCTCATGAGATTTTTTCTCTGTACATTTACATCACTTAAAGGGACAGTAACACTTCGATTTAAAAATGTCTAATATTGTAGCTATTAATATATACAGTGGCATAACAATAGGGGTTTAAGGGGCAGCACCTGCGACCGAGCCCACCACTCCAGGGGCCCGGCTGCCCCCTGCAACCCCCTGCCCGGTGCCAGCAGCAACCAGCTGAGGACGAGGTCTGTGCTTTCCTCTGCACAGACCTCAGCTCTAGCAGAAGAGGCTCTGTCCATCAGCACTGAAGTAGTAATGCAGGGTACTAGGTGATGACATCATCTCCCAGCGCTCTGCATTACTGAAGGACCGCTCGGGTGATCCGGCTGTGCAGAAGACCTCTACTGCCATGCCAGCCGCTGGACCACCAGGGAGGTAGGAGAAGGGTGACCACATTTCCGTTTTGCCATTCCGGGACATGTGGTCACCCTCGTCCCGCAGCTGAGGCTCCCGCCAGCGCTGACCATCTTTCTGAGGCTTCCCAGTGGGAACTCTTACTCTGTGTCAGCCCCAGAAAGATGGTCAGCGCCGGCGGGAGCCTCAGCCGTGGGTCTCACTTGCAGCACCAGCATACCTGCTCCACCCCAACGGTCTTGCACGCACCAGTCCAGCCAGCCAATGAAATGTATTTGCTATATGGTCTTCAGCCAACCAATAAGGACCATATAGCAAATACATTTCATTGGCTGGCTGGACTGGTGCATGTTGCTCCATTCCGGGACTCTTTGTGTAAGGATTACTTTAGAATCTGGCACTTCTGAGAGCAGTGGCGTAAGTATAACGGGGGTTGCACCTGCGACCGAGCCCGTCACTCCAGGGGCCCAGCCGCCCCCTTCGACCCCCTCGCCTGGCACCTGCAATATGCTGATCTCCCTTCGGCAGACCGGCACTCTCGTAATGCAGAGCTCTGGGAGATAACATAATCTCCCAGCGCTCTGCATTACTGAAGAGGTCCACACGGGAGAAGAGGTTGTGCAGAAGGAGGTACAGACCTGTCCTCTGCCACTGGACCACCAGGGAGGTAGGAGATGGGGGGATTGTGGAGATTGGGGGGCAATGTGGAGGTGGCCAATGTGGTTGGGGAGGGCCATGTGATCGGGTGGGGGGGCCCATAGCAATTCTTGCACCAGGGCCCCATGGCTTCTAGTTACGCCTCTGTCTGAGAGGTTATAGAAGTACTATGAAGCTAGTCGCCATATGTTTAATTATTGGAAGGCGACTTCTTTAAGTGAAAGTTCCGCTTTATAGTGGAACTATCAACCTCATAACACTGCCCCCCAATATAGCGATAGGTAAAGACATACTTCTGTTATATGGAATAAGTCTGCGGTATTGAAGAAAATCAACTTCTTCTGCCGCTGCGGAGAGCTTACAATGGAAGCCTGTGCGCCTGTGCTGTCAGCGACTTCTGTTACCGTAAAGGAGCAGTAAACTTTTTTTATAGAAAAAAAATATGTTATAGGGATTTTCCTACTGAGTAAAGCAAGGGTACTCCCATTGCCAAGAGATTCATATTTCCAGAGTTATTACAGTTTAAACCTGTGTTTTTTACATTAGCAGTGCCCTCTAGTGGTCAAATTCTAATTAGTTTTTTCTGTTACATTCTAATGGAGAGGAAAGTCAAGAACATCAGAGACATACAGTTCTCCATAGAATGTGATAGAAACTGCTGAGTCACTTCCTGTCAGATCTATCAGGAAGTAAACACAGTAAATTCACTTCCTGTCAGTGAGAACTATCAGGAAGTAAACACACAGTAAATTCACTTCCTGTCAGTGAGAACTATCAGGAAGTAAACACAGTAAACTCACTTCCTGTCAGTTAGAACTATCAGGAAGTAAACACAGTATATTCTCTTCCTGTCAGTTAGAACTATCAGGAAGTAAACACAGTATATTTACTTCCTGTCACTTAGAACTATCAGGAAGTAAACACACAGTAAATTCACTTCCTGATTATTTAAACTGCTATAAATTTTGAATAAAACATCTGACAGCGATGGGAGTGACCTTGTTTTATTCAGCAAGAAAAGATCTATAAATTATGTGTTTTCATAAAAAAAAAGTTTACTGCTCCTTTAAGGTAACCAATGAACGTCACCACCAATCCGGGCAGTGCACAGGACAGACAGAGGAGAGTCAGAGGTACCTTTCCTCTAAGATGTCTGCGCTGTTGTCCGCTGGATGCCTTCAGAAGAAGTTTATTTTCTTCAATACAGTGGATTTATTCAACATAATAGAGGTGTAGAATTCTTTAGTTTGACTTTAGCCAATCAGTTTTTAGTAGGCGTGGCTATCACCCTTGTGTTTAGACACTTCCTGGTTTTTGGCAGTTAGAGCAGTACTGTTATGTTATGAACAGTGTGACGGTACCAGCGGACACCCAGTCTTGGTGTCCCCGTCAATGGTCACTTCTTCCACTACGAGACAGATGGACATCCAACAGCATATCACAATATACCCCAATCACCAGGCAAAACTAGTGTCAGGGTAACCAGAACTGTTTATTGGCACAAAAACACACATTTTTATACAGTGTGGAACAAAAAGCAGAGACAATGGTGTAAACATAATACAAAGGGCCAGACATGATTTCATTATTTAGACAAAGGGACTGATGAGGGGCAAACACTAGGACAAAGGGCTGAGGGACTCGAATACACATTTCAAACAATGGCCAGAGGGTTGAAGCATCTTTGAATATTCCGCTTCAACCCCTGGCCAATCTTGAGCCTAGAATCGGCTGACCAATCCTGCTCAAGAGTGTCACAACCGTCTTGGCCTATCAGAACTGTTGGGCCGGCAGCTAACTGACTAATCCCTGGACCACCTACTTTCTCCCATGTTAAGTCAATGCAGGCCCTTTAACTCCCAACGACCAGCGGCTTGCCAACACTCAAGCCCCCAGCAGCTCATTTTCTCACTGAATGTCAGCCTGTTTGGGGAAAACGTAGGGCTTTTCTGCCAGCATAATGGTCCTCAGTAGTTGGTGCAGCATGGTGCTCACCAGGTCAATAATCCAGGGTTGCCAACACGGGAGATTGGTCCAGCTCCCGTGACAAACAGGTTATATATTGCATCTCTGCTCATAGAAATAAAACCAACAACTGTTAATAATAATAATCAGCATTGTATGTGTATTGGATACCAATAGTAAGCAATAACCAATAGTACATGGTGTCAGAAGTAACGGATTTTTTCTATCACAATGGATGCATCTGGAGTCCCAACACCCACAATGAACTGGGAAGCTACTAACTTACCTGATGCTTGGAGAAAATTCAAACAGCATGTTGATCTCATGTTTGTAGGACCTCTAAAGAATAAGAGTGAGGATGAAAAATGCAATTATCTCCTGTTATGGGTTGGTGAACAAGGCAGAGACATTTTTAATACGTGGGCCTTACCTGCAGTTGAAGCTGTGTTGCTGTAAATCTTATTATGACCGCTTTGCAGCATATGTTGAGCCCAAAGCTAACATTATCTTTGCACGCTACAAGTCTCACGAGAAAGTACAACAGGATCATGAATCCCTGGAGCAGTTTGTTACAGATTTACGTCTCCTTGCCCGAGACTGCAATTACGCCCAGAGCGACGAAATGATCCAGGATCGCATTGTCTTTGGAATCCGCTCGCCTAAAGTAAAGGAAAAACTCCTTAGCATAGGGTCTGAATTAACGCTTGAGAAAGCAATTGATATCGCCCACTCACATGAACTAGCCCAGGCCCAACTACGGTCCATTTCTAAAGGCCAAGACACCCCGGGAAGTGATGTCATCCATTCGATTTCATGCCATGCAACTAATGTCTCCAAATGGAGGCAAAATAACACCCGTCACCTGCATCCACAGGAAGAGGCATTTCAGTCTCAAAGCCCTGATCCAAAGCACCTCGCTGAATGTGGATACTGTGGCAGTGAACCACATAGCAACTACTTTCATTGCACTGTAAGGAGGAAGAGTTGTACATCCTGCAGGAAACTACATCACTTCGCTAGAATACGCTGCTCCAGGCGCAGGAAAAGCATCAATGCTGTGAGCAAAGATGGTGCTGATCTAGAAGAGTGCAAACAACTGTACTTAAACTCAATAACTCAAACTGAACAAAATCCAGACATGGAGCAGGCATTCTGCCACTATTCAAGTTGGCCCATAATGAATTGCAGTACAATTCAAGATAGACACAGGAGCCTCAGCCGTTGTTATTCCCCTATATGAATACAAACGGCTTAAATCCCAGTGCACCCTACGACCGGCATCTCGCCCTTTAAATGGCTACCAAGGCGAGCGACTGGCAGTAAAATGGAAATGTGACTTGGAATGTCAGCACAAGAACATTCAAACAGTTAATTTTTGATGGTCGACACAAAAGCACCTCCAATCATAGGCCTAAAAGGCAGCATAGATTTTGGCCTCATCAAGCTTGTACTGTCCATTACAGGCAGTCCAGATAAAATACCAGTTATGGAGGAATATGCAGACATTATCAAAGAAATCGGTTTGGTCCTTGGTGAGTGTGCCATACATTTAAATCCACAGGCAACTCCAGTGGTGCACCCACCTAGGCGTATACCCCATGCATTGTGCAGTCATCTTAAAGAGGAACTCGAGGGCATGGAGAAACTAGGCTTTATTATTAAAGTCACAGAACCTACTGATTGGGTTAATTCCATAGTTACTGCAGAAAAATCATGTACAGGCAAATTACGAGTATGCTTAGATCCTCAACAAAGCAGTTAAGCTGTCCCACTACCCTTTGCCTACACTTGAGGATGTCATGTCCAAGCTGGCAGGTGCGCAATATTTTAGTGTCCAAGATGCCAGATCAGGATATTGGTCCATAAAATTTACTGAAGAATCGTCCAAACTGACCACTTTTAACACTGTTTCAGGCGATACAAATTTAACCGCCTTCCATTCGGATTAGTCTCTGCCCAAGATGAGTTCCAGCGCAAGATTGACGAAACCTATGAAGGGTTACAAGGTGTAACTGCAATAGTTGATGATATCCTCATTTTCGGAAAAATGAAAACAGAGCATGACAAAAATCACAAGGCCATGATGCAACGTTCCAGGGAAAGAGGTGTCAGTCTTAATCCTGAAAAAAACATCATCTGCTTCTCTAAAGTAAGCTACTTTGGACACATACTCTCGGCCGATGGGATTAAGCCAGATACTGTAAAAATTGCTGCAATAAAGAATATGAAACCACCCACAGACAAAGGTGAATTAGGAACTAAACTAGGCATGATCAACTGTTTGTCAAAGTTTGAACCTGATTTATCTGATGTCACTGCTCCAATGCGAAAGCTTTTAAAAGAAACTACTGAGTTCATTTGGGACACTCAGCAAGATAAGACATTCACTAAAGTGATGGATTTACTCTCATGCAAACCGGGACCGGTACTCACATATTTTTATCCCCACAAGGACCTAAAGTTGCAGGTTGATGCTTCCAAATACGGTCTTGGAGCAGTATTACTGCAAGACGATAGGCCGATTGCATTCGCATCCAAATCACTCACAGCCAATGAAATCAATTATTCTCAGATTGAAAAGGAACTGTTTGCCATCTTATTTGGCTGCAGATGTTTCCACCAATATATTTATGGCCACCACATTGTCGTGGAAAGTGATCACAATCCATTGGAATCTATTACGCGCAAACCAATGGCATCCAGCCCCCCGAGGCTTCAGAGGATGATCTTACAATAGCAGAAGTACAACTTTGACATCATCTGTCA
Source organism: Rhinophrynus dorsalis (assembly GCA_037306005.1). Lineage (NCBI taxonomy): Eukaryota > Metazoa > Chordata > Amphibia > Anura > Rhinophrynidae > Rhinophrynus > Rhinophrynus dorsalis. Next base: position 11,626 of record JBBDGT010000062.1, on the reverse strand, counting down.
TCCAGGAAAAGACATTCCTGTGGCAGATATATTATCCAGGAAGCCACTGTCTGACCAGGATCCAAGCCTTAGCGAAGTGCTGGTACACACCATATACAGTAACCTTCCAGTCAGTGATCCCAAGATGGAGGAAATGAAAGTTCAGTCAGAAAGAGACATGCAATTCCAGGCACTAAAAGACAACATACTCAATGGTTGGCCTGAGGACAGGAAGCAATGCCCTCCAAGCATACTGGAATATTGGAATCACAGAGGTGGATTATCATACCTGCATGGCATCATTTTTAAAGGTGAAAAGATTGTTATCCCATCAAGCCTGCATCCAGAGATTCTCATACGCATACATGCCAGTCATCTAGGCATCGAGGAATTAAAACAGAGAGCCCGTGATATCTTATTCTGGCCAGGTATGGGGTAGGAGATTGTGAGCAAATACCCTATCTACCTTACTTACCGCCCTTCAAATGTGAATACGCCACAGGGTACTGGACAGATCATTGCAAATAGTGGCCACGGATTTATGATCTCTTGCAGTGTCTGTCCTCCTGTGTGTGATGTCCTGCAGTGTCTGTCCTCCTGTGTGTGATGTCCTGCAGTGTCTGTCCTCCTGTGTATGATGTCCTGCAGTGTCTGTCCTCCTGTGTGTGATGTCCTGCGTGGGACGTCCTGCAGTGTCTGTCCTCCTGTGTGTGATGTCCTGCAGTGTCTGTCCTCTTGTGTGTGACGTCCTGCAGTGTCTGTCCTCCTGTGTATGATGTCCTGCAGTGTCTGTCCTCCTGTGTGTGATGCCCTGCGTGTGATGTTCTGCAGTGTCTGCCCTCCTGTGTGTGATGTCCTGCGTGTGATGTCCTGCAGTGTCTGCCCTCCTGTGTGTGATGTCCTGCAGTGTCTGCCCTCCTGCGTGTGATGTCCTGCAGTGTCTGTCCTCCTGTGTGTGATGCCCTGCATGTGATGTTCTGCAGTGTCTGCCCTCCTGTGTGTGATGTCCTGCGTGTGATGTCCTGCAGTGTCTGTCCTCCTGTGTATGATGTCCTGCAGTGTCTGTTCTTCTGTATGTGATGTCCTGCAGTGTCTGTCCTCCTGTGTGTTATGTCCTGCAGTGTCTGTTCTTCTGTATGTGATGTCCTGCAGTGTCTGTCCTCCTGTGTGTGATGTCCTGCAGTGTCTGTTCTTCTGTATGTGATGTCCTGCAGTGTCTGTCCTCCTGTGTATGATGTCCTGCAGTGTCTGTTCTTCTGTATGTGATGTCCTGCAGTGTCTGTCCTCCTGTGTGTTATGTCCTGCAGTGTCTGTTCTTCTGTATGTGATGTTCTGCAGTGTCTGCCCTCCTGTGTGTGAAGTCCTGCGTGTGATGTCCTGCAGTGTCTGTCCTCCTGTGTATGATGTCCTGCAGTGTCTGTTCTTCTGTATGTGATGTCCTGCAGTGTCTGTCCTCCTGTGTGTTATGTCCTGCAGTGTCTGTTCTTCTGTATGTGATGTCCTGCAGTGTCTGTCCTCCTGTGTGTGATGTCCTGCAGTGTCTGTTCTTCTGTATGTGATGTCCTGCAGTGTCTGTCCTCCTGTGTGTGATGTCCTGCGTGTGACGTCCTGCAGTGTCTGTCCTCCTGCGTGTGACGTCCTGCAGTGTCTGTCCTCCTGTGTGTGATGTCCTGCATGTGATGTCCTGCAGTGTCTGTCCTCCTGTGTATGATGTCCTGCAGTGTCTGCCCTCCTGAGTGTGATGTCCTGCATGTGATGTCCTGCAGTGTCTGTCCTCCTGTGTATGATGTCCTGCAGTGTCTGTTCTTCTGTATGTGACGTCCTGCAGTGTCTGTCCTCCTGTGTGTGATGTCCTGCGTGTGATGTCCTGCAGTGTCTGTCCTCCTGCGTGTGATGTCCTGCATGTGACATCCTGCAGTGTCTGTCCTCCTGTGTATGATGTCCTGCAGTGTCTGTTCTTCTGTATGTGATGTCCTGCAGTGTCTGTCCTCCTGTGTATGATGTCCTGCAGTGTCTGTCCTCCTGCATGTGACGTCCTGCAGTGTCTGTCCTTCTGTGTGTGATGTCATGCGTGTGATGTCCTGCAGTGTCTGTCCTCCTTCGTGTGATTGTAACGGTTTTTCAGACACTCAGAAAGCAGGTTTGAATAAAACACAGTTTTATTAAAAAAAAATAAAGAACAAAGATCGCCCTCAATAGGCAACACAGTAAATAGCGTTAGATAGGCTACATAGGCCTTCACAGGACCAGTTTACAGAAGTACAGATAATACATATACTGTCACAGAACAGGCTCAGAATAGCGACTGGCAATCAATAGTTAAATACAAAGGAATCGTCAGTCTCTGTTGTGGTGTTTGGCACGCCCAAGGTGAATAAGAGGCAGCAATAGGTGCTAGATTATGCAACACCTTAAGTCCATAGGTGTAGAGAGCTGCTTTGGCAGTACAGGGACTGAGGCAGAACGCTGCAAAGTAGTTAGCAGATAGCCCCTTGTGCGTATAACGGAGACAACTTGTACTGCAAGAGCGTGAGCCAATAGCCCCCACGAGCGTATAACGGAGACCAACCGTACAGTGATAGCTTGAGCCAATAGCCCCCATGGGCGTATAACGGAGACAACTTGCACTGCAAGAGCGTGAGCCAATAGCCCTACGGGCGTAACAACGGACACTGGGTACAGCAAGAGCTTGAGCAGATAGCCCCCACGGGCGTTAGTAACGGAAACCACCTGTGCTGCAAGTGCTTGAGCCAATAGCCCCACCGGGCAGTAACGGAGAGTAACACTGATGGAGCTAGAGCCAATAGTGCCTCCCACGGGCGCGTTAACGGAGACTGACTTCTCTGCTTGGTTGACAATATGAGGCGCCGTCTAACCAAGGCCCACAACGCGGCCGTCTCAGCAGGAGCAGTGGATAACTGCAACGGCTCTGCAAGTGTTAAGAAGGCTCAGATCAGGGAGACGATAGAACTGCAAAAGTTAACAACAGCACCAGGGTAGGATATGTAGCTCTGCAAGTACAATCGGAGGCTCAGCGTGTGAAGGAATCTCTCTGCAAGTGCCAAGGAAGACTCAGCTTTGGAAGCACAGCTCTGAAAGAGTAACGGGAGACTCAGCTCTGGAGACACGGCTCAGCAGGAGTTAATGGTTGCAGTCTCGATCAGCTCTGCCACGAACACAGCAGGAATCAGAATGTCGCCAGAGCGACAACAGCAGCTGGAAGCAGGAACGGTAGCAGAGACTGTAGCAAGCCGGTACAGGTCACGGAGCAGGAAGTCAGCCAGGCCGGGTCAGATCACGGAGGGGATTCTCAGACAAGCCAGATCAGTAACGAGCAGGAACGCCAGCCAGGCCGGGACAGATCACGGAGGAGATTCTCAGACAAGCCAGATCAGTCAGGAGCAGTAACATCAGCCAGGCCGGGTCAGATCACGGAGCAGGAACACAGGAGCGTAGTCAGAACAGGCCAAATCGGTACACAGGAAATTAGTAACGCAGGAACACAGCAACAGCAACACTGGCTCTGGAACACCACGAAAGGGCACCTGACAGGTGCCAATGGTCAGGTATAAAAAGGTAACCAGGGGCGGGCCAAACAGGCTCAACTAATAGGGGAGCAGCACAAGCGAGAGTGACAGAGAGAGATCACGGGATCCATGATAGTGATGTCCTGCGTGTGATGTCCTGCAGTGTCTGTCCTCCTGCACGTGATGTCCTGCATGTGATCTCCTGCAGTGTCTGTCCTCCTGTATGTGATGTCCTGCAGTGTCTGTCCTTCTCTGTGTGATGTCCTGCAGTGTCTGTCCTCCTGTTTGTGATGTCCTGCAGTCTCTGCCTTCCTGTGTGTAATGTCCTACAGTGTCTGCCCTCCTGTGTGTTATTTCCAGCAGTGTCTGCCTTCCTGTGTGATGTCCTGCAGTGTCTGCCCTCCTGTGTGTGATGTCCTGCAGTCTGTCCTCCTGTGTGTGATGTCCTGCAGTGTCTACCGTCCTGTGTGTGATGTCCTGCAGTGTCTGCCCTCCTGTGTGTGTTCTCTTGCAGTGTCTTATCACACTTTGTGTGATGTCTTGAAGTCTGTCCCTGTTTGTGTGATGTTTTGCAGTGTGTGCCTTGCTGTGTGTGATCTCTTGTAGTGTCTTTCCCATTGTGTTATGTGATCTCTTACAGTGTCTTTCCTGGTGTGCGTGATGTGTTTTTGGTGATATGTCCGTCCCTTAGGTGCACGATTAACAGGTGTCTTTGCTCAATAATATGCCTACTCATAGACTATATGCAAGTCATTTGTGCCTATAAAGCACAGTGTGCAATGCACAGCCTTGTGGTGGTTGTTGGACTACAGCTCCTCAAAGCGCCAGGCACTGAGTCTGATGGTTATTGTAGGGAAATAGAAAAGAAAAAAAAAAGGATGCAATTTGGTCTCCTCTCTTTTAGTCTCAATGTGTAATTGTTAGATAAGTACAGGGCGTGTGGGCAGGATTCAGTATGTGGTACCCAGGATAGTGGTGTTGTTATCAGAACTGTTAACCGTACCTGGGAAGTCTGATATTTAGTGTCCCTGGAGGGGAGTCCTGTTGTGCAGCAGAAGAGGGCAGAGTTTCAGTAGAAAGTCAGCCTCTGCCCGGAGAGTTCTCTGCTATGCTGTTAACCCTTTGAGTGCCAGATTGGTATGCAACGCATTGCAAAGCAATGAGTTGTGTACCACTATGGCAATGAAAGGGTTAGGAAAAGCACAACATTTACTTACTTTTCTCGCTCAGTACATGTGTACTACAGGTGTGACATAGATGCACATTGTGTTACCTGTACAAATCACTAAGATCTTAAATACACAAATATCTACATCCCATTAAGACAATTGTAGTGGTGACATTATCTGTTATTGCTAAGATTCATCACAGAAATGCCCTGAACTGTCTCAGTAACCATATGTATCTCTGTAAAATAAAGCAGAGCGACCATCATAAAGGTCATCAGTTACATACTGTAATATATTTTTTTTCTAAGTTTTTTGCAGATGGGCTGTAGCACTTTTTTAAGTTGTAAATACATGTTTGGGGATGGTTTAACTTTGTTAAAAAACGGCTCCCATCCTCTCCACCAGTCAGCTATAGCTGAAGAGCTGTAGGTTGCCTACACTTGGCCAAGGACAACTGAGTGCCTACCAATAAGGGATTATTAACACTAGGCCCGCTTCTTCTGTCCTTCTACCGACCTCTGTCACGTCATACCTGGAAGTGTGTGCGTGCTGAGGGCGGTGCTGTTTACTTCCAAGTTCTGCCAGGGCTGGAGCCGGGGAGCAGGAGAGACCGAGGATGAGTTGAACCGTGTAGGCCGCACACGTGGAGTGGTCCAGTGGATTCCGACCAGACGGCCTCCTGTGCACAGTGCATCACAGTCTCTAAGCACTGACACTCTCACAGCGCATGCATACTGCCGCAATCCCTGACTCCCCGTTGTCAGTCACAAGACTCAGACACATACACCAGGCAAGCGTGACACACCAGCCAGCCAATGAGGACCATTGATGTCCAAATACTCTTCACTCATTGGCTGGTGATGGTGCGTGGACGCTGACGACTTTAAGCGTCGTTTAAGGAGGAGACTGACTCTGGACACGTCGCACAAACAAATACCGGTAGATATACCGGCACCGGCTCTAAGGTCCTAATTACTGGCTGTGCCGGTAAAATACCGGCTGGGTGGCAAGCCTAGTTGAAGTGAGTGTGCTGTGTTACTTGATAATAAGGTTCTGTATCCTTACAGTTGAAGTGAGTGTGCTGTGTTACTTGATAATAAGGTCCTGTATCCTTACAGTTGAATTGAGTGTGCTGTGTTACTTAATGAATAAGGCCCTGTATCCTTACAGTTGAAGTGAGTGTGCTGTGTTACTTGGTGAATAAGGCCCTGTATCCTTACAGTTGAAGTGAGTGTGCTGTGTTACTTGATGAATAAGGCCCTGTATCCTTACAGTTGAACTGAGTGTGCTGTGTTACTTGATGAATAAGGTCCTGTATCCTTACAGTTGAAGTGAGTGTGCTGTGTTACTTGATGAATAAGGCCCTGTATCCTTACAGTTGAAGTGAGTGTGCTATGTACTTGGTGAAGGTCACAGTGAGAAGATGTTTGTGAGTAAAGGAATAATTTAGATTACAGCAGTGGATACTGCAGTACATTTGAAGAAATAGGTTGGCAGACAGAGGGTTAAGTGACAGATGCAGTGATAGATAATGTAATAGTGATGTGGGAGTAAAATGGCGAGATTGGGACTATGGATGAATGGCTAGGGGATAGGTGAGTGGGGGTGACAAGGGAGGAGGAGATGACAGATTGAGGAGAGGAGGGACAGTGAAGTGTTAAAGTAAAGTAATGGGTGAGGGGGAGAAATTACTATACATAGACAGTGAAGTAGACATGAAATACAGGGCTGTAGGGTTACTGCATTATACAGACCTAGTGTAGCAGCTGGTTGGAGTGAAGCACTTTAACTCTGAGTGTGAGAGAGGTACGCAACACATTGCTGTGTAATGAGTTGTATAGTCCTCTGGCAGTGAAAGGGTTAAGTGACACACGTTGGGCGCTTATACACTATGTGGGACGGCGTTGGCCGTCATGTTATGACCGTTGGGTGCACGTGTGTGTGTGTGTGTATGTGTGAAATGTAGACACACTGATAAACACAGATATATGCAACACACAGGCAGACACATACACAGTGAGCAGCAGAGACATGCAAAAGACATGCACACACACACACCGGAGATGCACACATGCACACAAATATGTAGCAGAGATGCACACACACACAACATATATGCGCAGAAACACATGCACGCATGAGTTGTGCACCCCTCTGGCACTCAAATGGTTAAGTTATAGAGAGGCATGTCAGAGTTAAATAGCAGTGGGAACAGGGCCGGATTTATAATAAGGCAGAGTAGGCATCTGCCTACAGGCGCACCCCACAGAGGGGCGCCTGTCATTGGGATAGTTTTGGTTTTTTTTTACACTTTTTTTTTGACTGTTTTTTTTTTTTACATTATTTTTTGTGCTTAACTTTTTTTTTATTATTTCATTTTACAATTAACCAGCCTTTTCCTTGGGGGGGGGGGGGGAATCGGGATGCTGCACCAGCCGACTCTGTGACACGGAACTCGAAAATACAGGATTAGTTGTGCCGCCCAGCAGCCCCACAGCCGCCGGATACTGCTGTCTTCCTGCACTGATGACATCCGGAGCGCAACCACTCCAAACGCGGAGACGCCGCGTGGAGCGTGCAGGTATTTTCTTCCTCTGTTCTGAGGCCAGTTTAAAACTGGCGCCCAGACAGAGGAAGAAAACCCCTTCACGCTCCATGCGGCGTCTCCGCGTTTGGAGTGGTTGCGCTCCGGATGTCATCAGTGCAGGAAAGTGAAAAAGAGGTACGGGGGAGAGATAGAGGCACAAGGGGGAGAGAAAGAGAGAAGTACATGGGGGAGAGAGGCACAAGGGGAGAGAAAGAGAGAAGTACATGGGGGAGAGAGGCACAAGGGGAGAGAAAGAGAGAAGTACATGGGGGAGAGATAGAGGCACAAGGGGGAGAGAAAGAGAGAAGTACATGGGGGAGAGAGGCACAAGGGGGAGAGAAAGAGAGAAGTACATGGGGGAGAGAGGCACAAGGGGGAGAGAAAGAGAGAAGTACATGGGGGAGAGAGGCACAAGGGGGGGAGAGAGAGAGAGAAGTACATGGGGGAGAGAGGCACAAGGGGGGGAGAGAGAGAGAAGTACATGGGGGAGAGAGGCACAAGGGGGAGCGAAAGAGAGAAGTACATGGGGGAGAGAGGCACAAGGGGGAGCGAAAGAGAGAAGTACATAGGGGAGAGAGGCACAAGGGGGAGCGAAAGAGAGAAGTACATGGGGGAGAGAGGCACAAGGGGGAGAGAAAGAGAGAAGTATATGGGGGTGAAAGAGGCACAAGGGGGAGAGAGAGAAGTATATGGGGTGAAAGAGGCACAAGGGGGAGAGAGAGAAGTATATGGGGGTGAAAGAGGCACAAGGGGGAGAGAGAGAAGTATATGGGGGTGAAAGAGGCACAAGGGGGAGAGAGAAGTACATGGGGGTGAAAGAGGCACAAGGGGAGAGAGAAGTACATGGGGTGAAAGAGGCACAAGGGGGAGAGAGAAGTACATGGGGTGAAAGAGGCACAAGGGGGAGAGAGAAGTACATGGGGTAGAAAGAGGTACATGGGGGAGAGAGGCACAAGGGGGGTAGAGAAGTACAAGGGGGGAGAAATAGAGGCACAAGGGGGGGAGAGAAGTACAAGGGGGGAGAAGTAGAGGCACAAGGGGGAGAGAGAGAAGTACAAGGGGGGAGAAAGAGGTGCATAGACCCCATAGTAAAATAATAACAATGACACATGTTAATGTGTTAAGTTTTTTATTCTGCTGTTTGTTTTTAACACTGTTCATTAAATCAGTTTAACCCCTTAAGGACCGGACATTATGGGACATTTCCGTCCCATAACGTCCGCATAGGGGCACGTTGACGGGCCGGTACACGTGACCTGTCACGTGTATCGGCGCGTCATTATGGGGCTTGAAATAGATCGCTCCGATCTTGGAGCGGTCTATTTCATGCCCCATTTTTACTTACAGCGCTCCCGGAAGAGCGCTGTAAGTAAAATGTACGTGACGTACCAGGACCGTCAAGGGTCTTTCAAGAAAGTTTACCCTTGACGGTCCTGGTACGTCAAGGGTCCCTAAGGGGTTAAATAATGAAAAGTTAGCATTTTTTTTATCCGATTAATCGATTAATCGAAAAAATAATCGGCCAACTAATCGATTATCAAAATAATCGTTAGTTGCAGCCCTACATTAGTCATTGTCCTCACTTCACTTGCTGGAAGTTCAGAACTGCCCCGCTTCCTACCACGCTCAGTGCAGCCTGCAGGGAGCGAGCCCACGACGAACACCAACTTCAACACAGCCGCTTCACACACAGACGGAGGAGCTACTCAGCTGCCTCCTCTGGCTCTGCCTGTACAGTCAGACTCTGTCTAGAAGCTGCACCTCCACCGAAGCCTGCACGGACCGTTTATTTAACCCCTGGCCAGGCCTTGAGGTAAGCCTGCGCCGGGTATGAGACACCCACTCTGGCTTCCTGCTGTTTTCAAGAGGTATAAGAGGCAGAGCGGGTATCCTTTTGAAACCTAACCTTATTCTTCACGTTTCCAATTGACATTACCCTTTTCTGCTTCAGAATCCCTGGGTCTGGCGTATAGACGCATGTTGGCTGGTGCATTTCTGGGGCAAACCAACTTCACAATGGGGGAAATAAAAAGTCCAAAAATTCCACTTGATTTAAATGGACCAATCTTGTATTCTAGGGGTTAAAAAGCTCTATTCAAGTGCATGAAAATTTAGGGCATGTTATTATATCCCCCATGGTATTATATCCCCAATGGTATAGTTGGTTTACTTTGGGAATAACTCCAATTTGATTTTATAAATATGGGCCTTTATTCTTGGTGTTAACGCTTTGAGTGCCAGAAAGGTATCCAATGTATTACTTTGAAATGTATACTTCTCTGGCTCTCAAAGGGTTAAACTTAATCTCAGTGTTTCAAGTTGTGGTCAAAGTAGGTGTATACAGAAAGGGTGGAATAATGCCTTTCTATGGTCTTTTTTGTGACTGAATAAAAATATTTCAGTCAAAACTTTTTGAACTTTTTTTTTTTTTTTGGCGGGGGGGGGGGGGGGGGGCGCTTCAGCTTTCTGTGCCTACAGGCTCCTGAGATGTAAATCCGGCCCTGAGTGGGAAGTGTATTTATACCTGGGAACTTTGATTTGTGTTGGCTCTGGAGGGGAGTTATGTGGTGCTGATGTGGAGAAACAAATGGGGCAATTTGGGTTAAAAGTGGGCGGGGCTTAATCGCGAGTAGGGTGGGGCTTAAGAGAAATGTGGAAAGTGCTAGTAATTGGCTGGGGAAGGAGGAGAAGTGGGAGGGAAATGCAAGTTTACAGAGTGAGGGGGTTGAACACACTCCCTGAGGGGTAAATCTTGACACACAACCCTGTGGCAGTCAGTGGGTTAAGTGTGAATCTAATGGCTGGCTGTCCCTGTGTCTTGCATGGCAAATGATGACAGTGAAGAAATAATTCAGCAATGAGGACCTACTTTAACCCTTTGAGTGCCATTTTGTTCCCTGGTGATGCAGCACCCTTCAGTGGCTATACTACAGGTCCTGCTGAGGCCACTGGGAGTCAGGGCGAGTGACTGTGTGTCAGCCATACTTCTTTCTGAGCTTTGTGTGTGTGTATGGGTGTTTGGTGCTGTGTGAGTGGGGCATGAGTGTGTAATACCTGGGAACTTTTACTTGTGGAGTCCCTCATGTGGTGCTGATGTGGAGAGAGCTATGGGGCAATTTGGGTTAAAGGGGGCGGGGCTTAATCACGAGTAGGGGCGGGGCGTAAGAGAAATGTGGAGAAGTGTTAGTAATAGGCTGGGGAAGGAGGAGAAGTGGGAGGGAAATGCAAGTTTACAGTGTGAGGGGTTTGAACACACTCCCTGAGGGCTAAAACTTGATACACAACCCTGTGGCAGTTAGTGGGTTAAGTGTGTACCTAATACCTGCCTGTCCTCTGTGTTGTATGGCAAATTATGACAGTGAAGAAAAAAGTGAGCAATGAGGACCTACCTTAACCCTTTGAGTGCCGTTTTGTTCCTCAGTGGCTGTAGTACAGGTCCTGCTGAGGCCACTGGGAGTCAGGGTGAGTGACTGTGTGTCAGCCATATTTCTTTCTGGCTTTTGTGTGTGTGAGTGGGGCATTTGTGTGTGTGAGTGGGGCATGTGTGTGTCTGTGTGATGCTGTGTGAGTGGGGCATGTGTGTGAGTTTGGTGCTGTGTGAGTGGGGCATGTGTGTGTTTGTCTGTGGTGTAGGAGCAAGTGGTGGCCATATTGTTTTTTTCTGACTTTGATAGTGGTGGGTGGGCTGCATAGTGGGGGTGGGCCAACTCCCTTCGGCCACTGCAATTGGGTGTGAAAATCACGCCCCCATTGAATCACCCAATGGGAACAGTAACCCCTCCTTATTGTCAGCCCTGGGTGTGTGTGTCTCCTGAGGAGACATAAATTATGCAATGAGCCTTTCTCTTTTATATATATAGATATATATGTATATATATATATATATATAGAGAGAGAGATAAAATGAATGAATATGTTTATATAACTCCACAAGTGTACTTGCATGCATCACTTTGCAATTTAAGGCTTTAGACAATACAGGGTGACAAGTGCTTAGCAAAGCGAAAAACTGGAAGTGCGGTCATTGCTTAAAAGCTTACAATCTAAAGTGGTAATGGGAGACATACAGAGTACATAAAAGTTAATTGCGGGATATGGTGCTAGAGGTCATGTCGAACTAGGGGACACATAAATTAATCAGTAAATTATAAGAGCCTTAGATGTACAACATCAGTGCCTTCTAGCACATGAAGACTTTAACCCTTTGCATGCCAGAGTGGTATGCATCGCATTGCAGAGTCCACAAACTGTGATATGAATGGATCTAGGCAGAGTCCACACACTATGATATAAATGGATCTAGTCCACACACTGTGATATGAATGGATCTAGGCAGAGTCCACACACTGTGATATGAATGGATC
>JBBDGT010000402.1:17500-68748 GCA_037306005.1 Rhinophrynus dorsalis | reverse complement strand
GGGGTATAGTCCTGACTGCACTAGAGGTATAGTCCTGACTGCACTAGAGGTATAGTCCTGACTGCACTAGGGTTATAGTCCTGACTGCATTAGAGATATAGTCCTGACTGCACTAGAGGTATAGTCCTGAATGCACTAGAGATATAGTCCTGACTGCACTAGAGGTATACTCCTGACTGCACTAGAGGTATAGTCCTGACTGCACTAGAGGTATAGTCCTGACTGCACTAGAGGTATAGTCCTGACTGCACTAGAGGTATAGTCCTGACTGCACTAGGGTTATAGTCCTGACTGCACTAGGGTTATAGTCCTGACTGCATTAGAGATATAGTCCTGACTGCACTAGAGGTATAGTCCTGACTGCACTAGGGGTATAGTCCTGACTGCACTAGGGGTATAGTCCTGACTGCACTAGGGGTATACTCCTGACTGCACTAGGGGTATAGTCCTGACTGCACTAGAGATATAGTCCTGACTGCACTAGGGTTATAGTCCTGACTGCACTAGAGATATAGTCCTGATTGCACTAGAGGTATAGTCCTGACTGCACTAGGGGTATAGTCCTGACTGCACTAGAGGTATAGTCCTGACTGCACTAGAGGTATAGTCCTGACTGCACTAGAGGTATAGTCCTGACTGCACTAGGGGAATAGTCCTGACTGCACTAGAGGTATAGTCCTGACTGCACTAGAGGTATAGTCCTGACTGCACTAGGGTTATAGTCCTGACTGCATTAGAGATATAGTCCTGACTGCACTAGAGGTATAGTCCTGACTGCACTAGGGGTATAGTCCTGACTGCACTAGGGGTATAGTCCTGACTGCACTAGGGGTATACTCCTGACTGCACTAGGGGTATAGTCCTGACTGCACTAGAGATATAGTCCTGACTGCACTAGGGTTATAGTCCTGACTGCACTAGAGATATAGTCCTGATTGCACTAGAGGTATAGTCCTGACTGCACTAGGGGTATAGTCCTGACTGCACTAGAGGTATAGTCCTGACTGCACTAGAGGTATAGTCCTGACTGCACTAGAGGTATAGTCCTGACTGCACTAGGGGAATAGTCCTGACTGCACTAGAGGTATAGTCCTGACTCCACTTGAGGTATAGTCCTGACTGCACTAGAGATATAGTCCTGACTGCACTAGAGGTATAGTCCTGACTGCACTAGAGTAAGTCCTGACTGCACTAGGGGTATAGTCCTGACTGCACTAGGGGTATAGTCCTGACTGCACTAGAGGTATACTCCTGACTGCACTAGAGGTATAGTCCTGACTGCACTAGGGTTATAGTCCTGACTGCACTAGGGGTATAGTCCTGACTGCACTAGGGGTATACTCCTGACTGCACTAGAGGTATAGTCCTGACTGCACTAGGGGTATAGTCCTGACTGCACTAGAGGTATAGTCCTGACTGCACTAGAGGTATACTCCTGACTGCACTAGAGATATAGTCCTGACTGCACTAGAGGTATAGTCCTGACTGCACTAGGGGTATACTCCTGACTGCACTAGAGGTATAGTCCTGACTGCACTAGAGGTATAGTCCTGACTGCACTAGGGGTATAGTCCTGACTGCACTAGAGGTATAGTCCTGACTGCACTAGGGGAATAGTCCTGACTGCACTAGAGGTATAGTCCTGACTGCACTAGGGTTATAGTCCTGACTGCACTAGAGGTATAGTCCTGACTGCACTAGAGGTATAGTCCTGACTGCACTAGAGGTATAGTCCTGACTGCACTAGAGGTATAGTCCTGACTGCACTAGGGTTATAGTCCTGACTGCATTAGAGATATAGTCCTGACTGCACTAGAGGTATAGTCCTGACTGCACTAGGGGTATAGTCCTGACTGCACTAGGGGTATACTCCTGACTGCACTAGGGGTATAGTCCTGACTGCACTAGAGATATAGTCCTGACTGCACTAGGGTTATAGTCCTGACTACACTAGAGATATAGTCCTGACTGCACTAGGGGTATAGTCCTGACTGCACTAGGGGTATAGTCCTGACTGCACTAGAGGTATAGTCCTGACTGCACTAGAGGTATAGTCCTGACTGCACTAGAGGTATAGTCCTGACTGCACTAGGGGTATAGTCCTGACTGCACTAGAGATATACTCCTGACTGCACTAGAGGTATAGTCCTGACTGCACTAGAGATATAGTCCTGACTGCACTAGAGGTATAGTCCTGACTGCGCTAGAGATATAGTCCTGACTGCACTAGAGGTATAGTCCTGACTGCACTAGAGGTATAGTCCTGACTGCACTAGAGGTATAGTCCTGACTGCACTAGAGGTATAGTCCTGACTGCACTAGGGGTATAATCCTGACTGCACTAGGGTTATAGTCCTGACTTCACTAGAGGTATAGTCCTGACTGCACTAGAGGTATAGTCCTGACTGCACTAGAGGTATAGTCCTGACTGCACTAGAGGTATAGTCCTGACTGCACTAGGGGTATAATCCTGACTGCACTAGGGTTATAGTCCTGACTGCACTAGAGGTATAGTCCTGACTGCACTAGAGGTATACTCCTGACTGCACTAGAGGTATAGTCCTGACTGCACTAGAGGTATAGTCCTGACTGCACTAGGGGAATAGTCCTGACTGCACTAGAGGTATAGTCCTGACTGCACTAGGGGTATAATCCTGACTGCACTAGGGTTATAGTCCTGACTGCACTAGAGGTATAGTCCTGACTGCACTAGAGGTATACTCCTGACTGCACTAGGGGTATAGTCCTGACTGCACTAGAGGTATAGTCCTGACTGCACTAGGGGAATAGTCCTGACTGCACTAGAGGTATAGTCCTGACTCCACTTGAGGTATAGTCCTGACTGCACTAGAGGTATAGTCCTGACTGCACTAGAGGTATAGTCCTGACTGCACTAGGGGTATACTCCTGACTGCACTAGAGGTATAGTCCTGACTGCACTAGAGGTATAGTCCTGACTGCACTAGAGGTATAGTCCTGACTGCACTAGGGGAATAGTCCTGACTGCACTAGAGGTATAGTCCTGACTGCACTAGAGGTATAGTCCTGACTGCACTAGGGTTATAGTCCTGACTGCACTAGAGGTATACTCCTGATTGCACTAGAGATATAGTCCTGACTGCACTAGAGATATAGTCCTGACTGCACTAGAGGTATAATCCTGACTGCACTAGAGGTATACTCCTGACTGCACTAGAGATATAGTCCTGACTGCACTAGGGTTATAGTCCTGACTGCACTAGAGGTATAGTCCTGACTGCACTAGGGTTATAGTCCTGACTGCACTAGAGGTATACTCCTGACTGCACTAGGGTTATAGTCCTGACTGCACTAGAGATATAGTCCTGACTGCACTAGGGTTATAGTCCTGACTGCACTAGAGATATAGTCCTGACTGCACTAGGGGTATAGTCCTGACTGCACTAGAGGTATAGTCCTGACTGCACTAGAGATATAGTCCTGACTGCACTAGAGATATAGTCCTGACTGCACTAGAGGTATAGTCCTGACTGCACTAGAGGTATAGTCCTGACTGCACTAGAGATATAGTCCTGACTGCACTAGGGGTATAGTCCTGACTGCACTAGAGGTATAGTCCTGACTGCACTAGAGGTATAGTCCTGACTGCACTAGAGGTATACTCCTGACTGCACTAGAGGTATACTCCTGACTGCACTAGGGTTATAGTCCTGACTGCATTAGAGATATAGTCCTGACTGCACTAGAGGTATAGTCCTGACTGCACTAGAGGTATAGTCCTGACTGCACTAGGGGAATAGTCCTGACTGCACTAGAGGTATAGTCCTGACTCCACTTGAGGTATAGTCCTGACTGCACTAGAGGTATAGTCCTGACTGCACTAGAGGTATAGTCCTGACTGCACTAGGGGTATAGTCCTGACTGCACTAGAGGTATACTCCTGACTGCACTAGAGGTATAGTCCTGACTGCACTAGGGTTATAGTCCTGACTGCACTAGGGGTATAGTCCTGACTGCACTAGGGGTATACTCCTGACTGCACTAGAGGTATAGTCCTGACTGCACTAGGGGTATAGTCCTGACTGCACTAGAGGTATAGTCCTGACTGCACTAGAGGTATACTCCTGACTGCACTAGAGATATAGTCCTGACTGCACTAGAGGTATAGTCCTGACTGCACTAGGGGTATAGTCCTGACTGCACTAGAGGTATAGTCCTGACTGCACTAGAGGTATAGTCCTGACTGCACTAGGGGAATAGTCCTGACTGCACTAGAGGTATAGTCCTGACTGCACTAGAGGTATAGTCCTGACTGCACTAGGGTTATAGTCCTGACTGCATTAGAGATATAGTCCTGACTGCACTAGAGGTATAGTCCTGACTGCACTAGGGGTATAGTCCTGACTGCACTAGGGGTATAGTCCTGACTGCACTAGGGGTATACTCCTGACTGCACTAGGGGTATAGTCCTGACTGCACTAGAGATATAGTCCTGACTGCACTAGGGTTATAGTCCTGACTGCACTAGAGATATAGTCCTGATTGCACTAGAGGTATAATCCTGACTGCACTAGAGGTATAGTCCTGACTGCACTAGAGGTATAGTCCTGACTGCACTAGAGATATAGTCCTGACTGCACTAGAGGTATAGTCCTGACTGCACTAGAGGTATAGTCCTGACTGCACTAGGGGTATAGTCCTGACTGCACTAGAGATATACTCCTGACTGCACTAGAGGTATAGTCCTGACTGCACTAGGGGTATAATCCTGACTGCACTAGGGTTATAGTCCTGACTGCACTAGAGGTATAGTCCTGACTGCGCTAGAGATATAGTCCTGACTGCACTAGAGGTATAGTCCTGACTGCACTAGAGGTATAGTCCTGACTGCACTAGAGGTATAGTCCTGACTGCACTAGAGGTATAGTCCTGACTGCACTAGAGGTATAGTCCTGACTGCACTAGAGGTATAGTCCTGACTGCGCTAGAGATATAGTCCTGACTGCACTAGAGGTATAGTCCTGACTGCACTAGAGGTATAGTCCTGACTGCACTAGAGGTATAGTCCTGACTGCACTAGGGGTATAGTCCTGACTGCACTAGGGGTATAATCCTGACTGCACTAGGGTTATAGTCCTGACTGCACTAGAGGTATAGTCCTGACTGCACTAGGGGTATAATCCTGACTGCACTAGGGTTATAGTCCTGACTGCACTAGAGGTATAGTCCTGACTGCACTAGAGGTATAGTCCTGACTGCACTAGAGGTATAGTCCTGACTGCACTAGGGGTATAATCCTGACTGCACTAGGGTTATAGTCCTGACTGCACTAGAGGTATAGTCCTGACTGCACTAGAGGTATAGTCCTGACTGCACTAGGGGAATAGTCCTGACTCCACTTGAGGTATAGTCCTGACTGCACTAGAGGTATAGTCCTGACTGCACTAGAGGTATAGTCCTGACTGCACTAGGGGAATAGTCCTGACTCCACTTGAGGTATAGTCCTGACTGCACTAGAGGTATAGTCCTGACTGCACTAGAGGTATAGTCCTGACTGCACTAGGGGTATACTCCTGACTGCACTAGAGGTATAGTCCTGACTGCACTAGAGGTATAGTCCTGACTGCACTAGAGGTATAGTCCTGACTGCACTAGGGGAATAGTCCTGACTGCACTAGAGGTATAGTCCTGACTGCACTAGAGGTATAGTCCTGACTGCACTAGAGGTATAGTCCTGACTGCACTAGAGGTATACTCCTGACTGCACTAGGGGTATAGTCCTGACTGCACTAGGGTTATAGTCCTGACTGCACTAGAGGTATACTCCTGACTGCACTAGGGTTATAGTCCTGACTGCACTAGAGATATAGTCCTGACTGCACTAGGGTTATAGTCCTGACTGCACTAGAGATATAGTCCTGACTGCACTAGGGGTATAGTCCTGACTGCACTAGAGGTATAGTCCTGACTGCACTAGAGGTATAGTCCTGACTGCACTAGGGTTATAGTCCTGACTGCATTAGAGATATAGTCCTGACTGCACTAGAGGTATAGTCCTGACTGCACTAGGGGTATAGTCCTGACTGCACTAGGGGTATAGTCCTGACTGCACTAGGGGTATACTCCTGACTGCACTAGGGGTATAGTCCTGACTGCACTAGAGATATAGTCCTGACTGCACTAGGGTTATAGTCCTGACTGCACTAGAGATATAGTCCTGATTGCACTAGAGGTATAGTCCTGACTGCACTAGGGGTATAGTCCTGACTGCACTAGAGGTATAGTCCTGACTGCACTAGAGATATAGTCCTGACTGCACTAGAGATATAGTCCTGACTGCACTAGAGGTATAATCCTGACTGCACTAGAGGTATACTCCTGACTGCACTAGAGATATAGTCCTGACTGCACTAGGGTTATAGTCCTGACTGCACTAGAGGTATAGTCCTGACTGCACTAGGGGTATAGTCCTGACTGCACTAGAGGTATAGTCCTGACTGCACTAGGGTTATAGTCCTGACTGCACTAGAGGTATACTCCTGACTGCACTAGGGTTATAGTCCTGACTGCACTAGAGATATAGTCCTGACTGCACTAGGGTTATAGTCCTGACTGCACTAGAGATATAGTCCTGACTGCACTAGGGGTATAGTCCTGACTGCACTAGAGGTATACTCCTGACTGCACTAGAGGTATAGTCCTGACTGCACTAGGGGTATAGTCCTGACTGCACTAGAGATATAGTCCTGACTGCACTAGAGGTATAGTCCTGACTGCACTAGAGGTATACTCCTGACTACACTAGAGGTATAGTCCTGACTGCATTAGAGATATAGTCCTGACTGCACTAGAGATATAGTCCTGACTGCACTAGGGTTATAGTCCTGACTGCATTAGAGATATAGTCCTGACTGCACTAGAGATATAGTCCTGACTGCACTAGATGTATAGTCCTGACTGCACTAGAGGTATAGTCCTGACTGCACTAGAGGTATAGTCCTGACTGCACTAGAGGTATAGTCCTGACTGCACTAGAGATATAGTCCTGACTGCACTAGAGGTATAGTCCTGACTGCACTAGGGGTATAGTCCTGACTGCACTAGAGGTATAGTCCTGACTGCACTAGGGGTATAGTCATGACTGCACTAGAGGTATACTCCTGACTGCACTAGAGGTATAGTCCTGACTGCACTAGAGGTATAGTCCTGACTGCACTAGAGGTATAGTCCTGACTGCACTAGAGATATAGTCCTGACTGCACTAGAGGTATAGTCCTGACTGCACTAGGGGTATAGTCCTGACTGCACTAGGGGTATAGTCCTGACTGCACTAGGGGTATAGTCATGACTGCACTAGAGGTATACTCCTGACTGCACTAGAGGTATAGTCCTGACTGCACTAGAGGTATAGTCCTGACTGCACTAGAGATATAGTCCTGACTGCACTAGAGGTATAGTCCTGACTGCACTAGAGGTATAGTCCTGAATGCACTAGAGGTATAGTCCTGACTGCACTAGGGGTATAGTCCTGACTGCACTAGAGGTATAGTCCTGACTGCACTAGGGGTATAGTCCTGACTGCACTAGAGGTATAGTCCTGACTGCACTAGAGGTATAGTCCTGACTGCACTAGAGATATAGTCCTGACTGCACTAGGGGTATAGTCCTGACTGCACTAGAGGTATAGTCCTGACTGCACTAGGGGTATACTCCTGACTGCACTAGAGGTATACTCCTGACTGCACTAGGGTTATAGTCCTGACTGCATTAGAGATATAGTCCTGACTGCACTAGAGGTATAGTCCTGACTGCACTAGAGGTATAGTCCTGTCTGCACTAGAGGTATAGTCCTGACTGCACTAGGGGAATAGTCCTGACTGCACTAGAGGTATAGTCCTGACTCCACTTGAGGTATAGTCCTGACTGCACTAGAGGTATAATCCTGACTGCACTAAAGGTATAGTCCCCACTGCACTAGAGGTATAGTCCTGACTGCACTAGAGGTATAGTCCTGACTGCACTAGAGGTATAGTCCTGACTGCACTAGGGGTATAGTCCTGACTGCACTAGAGGTATAGTCCTGACTGCACTAGGGGAATAGTCCTGACTGCACTAGAGGTATAGTCCTGACTGCACTAGAGGCATACTCCTGACTGCACTAGGGTTATAGTCCTGACTGCACTAGAGATATAGTCCTGACTGCACTAGGGGTATACTCCTGACTGCACTAGAGGTATAGTCCTGACTGCACTAGAGGTATAGTCCTGACTGCACTAGGGGTATAGTCCTGACTGCACTAGAGGTATAGTCCTAACTGCACTTGGGGAATAGTCCTGACTGCACTAGAGGTATAGTCCTGACTGCACTAGAGGTATAGTCCTGACTGCACTAGGGTTATAGTCCTGACTGCATTAGAGATATAGTCCTGACTGCACTAGAGGTATAGTCCTGACTGCACTAGGGGTATAGTCCTGACTGCACTAGGGGTATAGTCCTGACTGCACTAGGGGTATACTCCTGACTGCACTAGGGGTATAGTCCTGACTGCACTAGAGATATAGTCCTGACTGCACTAGGGTTATAGTCCTGACTGCACTAGAGATATAGTCCTGATTGCACTAGAGGTATAGTCCTGACTGCACTAGGGGTATAGTCCTGACTGCACTAGAGGTATAGTCCTGACTGCACTAGAGGTATAGTCCTGACTGCACTAGAGGTATAGTCCTGACTGCACTAGGGGTATAGTCCTGACTGCACTAGAGATATACTCCTGACTGCACTAGAGGTATAGTCCTGACTGAACTAGGGGTATAATCCTGACTGCACTAGGGTTATAGTCCTGACTGCACTAGAGGTATAGTCCTGACTGCACTAGAGATATAGTCCTGACTGCACTAGAGGTATAGTCCTGACTGCACTAGAGGTATAGTCCTGACTGCACTAGAGGTATAGTCCTGACTGCACTAGAGGTATAGTCCTGACTGCACTAGGGGTATAGTCCTGACTGCACTAGGGGTATAATCCTGACTGCACTAGGGTTATAGTCCTGACTGCACTAGAGGTATAGTCCTGACTGCACTAGAGGTATAGTCCTGACTGCACTAGGGGTATAATCCTGACTGCACTAGGGTTATAGTCCTGACTGCACTAGAGGTATAGTCCTGACTGCACTAGAGGTATAGTCCTGACTGCACTAGAGGTATAGTCCTGACTGCACTAGGGGTATAATCCTGACTGCACTAGGGTTATAGTCCTGACTGCACTAGAGGTATAGTCCTGACTGCACTAGAGGTATAGTCCTGACTGCACTAGAGGTATAGTCCTGACTGCACTAGAGGTATAGTCCTGACTGCACTAGGGGAATAGTCCTGACTGCACTAGGGGAATAGTCCTGACTGCACTAGGGGTATAGTCCTGACTGCACTAGAGATATAGTCCTTACTGCACTAGAGGTATAGTCCTGACTGCACTAGAGGTATACTCCTGACTGCACTAGGGGTATAGTCCTGACTGCACTAGAGGTATAGTCCTGACTGCACTAGAGGTATAGTCCTGACTGCACTAGGGGTATAGTCCTGACTGCACTAGAGGTATAGTTCTGACTGCACTAGAGGTATAGTTCTGACTGCACTAGAGATATAGTCCTGACTGCACTAGAGATATAGTCCTGACTGCACTAGAGGTATAGTCCTGACTGCACTAGGGGTATAGTCCTGACTGCACTAGAGATATAGTCCTGACTGCACTAGAGGTATAGTCCTGACTGCACTAGAGGTATAGTCCTGACTGCACTAGAGGTATAGTCCTGACTGCACTAGAGGTATACTCCTGACTGCACTAGAGGTATAGTCCTGACTGCACTAGAGGTATAGTCCTGACTGCACTAGAGGTATAGTCCTGACTGCACTAGTGGTATAGTCCTGACTGCACTAGTGGTATAGTCCTGACTGCACTAGAGGTATAGTCCTGACTGCACTAGAGGTATAGTCCTGACTGCACTAGAGATATAGTCCTGACTGCACTAGTGGTATAGTCCTGACTGCACTAGAGGTATAGTCCTGACTGCACTAGAGGTATAGTCCTGACTGCACTAGGGATATAGTCCTGACTGCACTAGTGGTATAGTCCTGACTGCACTAGAGGTATAGTCCTGACTGCACTAGGGTTATAGTCCTGACTGCACTAGAGGTATAGTCCGGACTGCACTAGGGGTATAGTCCTGACTGCACTAGAGATATAGTCCTGACTGCACTAGGGTTATAGTCCTGACTGCACTAGAGGTATAGTCCGGACTGCACTAGTGGTATAGTCCTGACTGCACTAGAGGTATAGTCCTGACTGCACTAGGGATATAGTCCTGACTGCACTAGGGGTATAGTCCTGACTGCACTAGGGGTATAGTCCTGACTGCACTAGGGATATAGTCCTGACTGCACTAGTGGTATAGTCCTGACTGCACTAGAGGTATAGTCCTGACTGCACTAGAGGTATAGTCCTGACTGCACTAGGGGTATAGTCCTGACTGCACTAGAGGTATAGTCCTGACTGCACTAGAGATATAGTCCTGACTGCACTAGGGATATAGTCCTGACTGCACTAGGGGTATAGTCCTGACTGCACTAGGGGTATAGTCCTGACTGCACTAGAGGTATAGTTCTGACTGCACACGGGGTAAAATACTGACTGCACTAGAGGTATAGTCCTGACTGCACTAGGTGTATAGTCCTGACTGCACTAGAGATATAGTCCTGACTGCACTAGGGGTATAGTCCTGACTGCACTAGAGGTATAGTCCTGACTGCACTAGAGATATAGTCCTGACTGCACTAGAGGTATAGTCCTGACTGCACTAGGGGTATACTCCTGACTGCACTAGAGATATAGTCCTGACTGCACTAGGGGTATAGTCCTGACTGCACTAGAGATATAGTCCTGACTGCACTAGAGGTATAGTCCTGACTGCACTAGGGGTATACTCCTGACTGCACTAGAGGTATAGTCCTGACTGCACTAGAGGTATAGTTCTGACTGCACTAGAGGTATAGTTCTGACTGCACACGGGGTAAAATACTGACTGTATTGTTACTACTGGTCCAGACAACTGGGAGCACTGGGAATAGAGGTCTGACAACATTGATTGTACTGGGAGTATAGTCCTGTCTGCAGTGAGTACTGGGACTAGAGGTCTGACGTAGTATGCTGTGTTGATCTTCCTCCCCTATTACCAACCTTTCAGGGCAGATCAGGTCACCGCGGGGTGGCAGCAAGAAGACACCTCCAGAGGTCGTTTGCATGCAGAGAACCCAAAATGGCCCTAGGGGAGCAGATGTCTCATATCCTTCCACTTCTAGGTGTCAGGAAGTCCCCGTGACACAGTCTGCTCCCAGCACTAAGTTCCCTGAATCCCGGGGGGTCCCTCATCCATCCTGCGGGATGAAAGGAGAGAACTTAGAGTGATTCCTAATGAAGGTCCATTCATTGCTGTTCTATTACTGTCACAATACTGTCCACTACTATCCTACTACTATCCCACTACTATCCTATTACAGTCCCACTACTGTCCCACTACTATCCCATTACTATCCCACTACTATCCCTCTACTATCCTCCTACTATCCCAATACAGTCCCACTACTATCAAATTACTATCCCATTTCAGTCCCACTACTGTCCCATTACTATCCCATTACTATCCCACTACTATCCCTCTACTATCCTCCTACTATCCCAATACAGTCCCACTACTATCAAATTACTATCCCATTTCAGTCCCACTACTGTCCCATTACTATCCCACAACTATCTCATTACTATCCCACTACTGTCCCACTACTATCCCATTACTATCCCACTACTATCCCTCTACTATCTTCCTACTATCCCATTACAGTCCCACTACTATCAAATTACTATCCCATTTCAGTCCCACTACTGTCCTATTATTATCCCACAACTATCTCATTACTATCCCACTACTGTCCCACTAATATCCCATTACTATCCCACTACTATCCCTCTACTATCCTCCTACTATCCCAATACTGTCCACTACTATCCTACTACTATCCCACTACTATCCTATTACAGTCCCACTACTGTCCTATTATTATCCCACAACTATCTCATTACTATCCCACTACTGTCCCACTACTATCCCATTACTATCCCACTACTGTCCCACTACTATCCCATTACTATCCCACTACTATCCCTCTACTATCCTCCTACTATCCCATTACAGTCCCACTACTATCAAATTACTATCCCATTTCAGTCCCACTACTGTCCCATTACTATCCCACAACTATCTCACTACTATCTCACAACAATCCCATTACAGTCGCACTTCTATCTTATTACTGTCCTATTACTATCCCATTACAATCCCACAACTATCCCATTACTATCCTATTACTGCCACAACACTGTCCTATTATTGCTCCACTACTGCCACAATACTATCCCACTACTATCCCACTACTATCCCATTACTGCCCCCATTACTGTCACACTACTATCCTACTACAGTCCCAATACTATACCATTTTACTTCCCTACTACTATCCCATTTCTGTCCCAATACTGCCCCACAACTATCCCACTACTATCTCATTACTGTCCCACTACTATCCCACCACTATCCCATTACTGCCCCAATACTGTCCCAGCACTATCCCATTACTGCCCCACTACTATCCCACTACTATCTCATTACAGCTCCAGTACTGTCCTAACACTATCCCATTACTAAACCACTCCTATCCCATTACTGCCCCAATACTATCCCACCAATATCCCATTACTGCCCAAATACTGTCCCACTACTATTCCATTATTGACCCACTACTGCCCCACTACTATCCCATTACTGACCCAATACTATCCCACTACTGTCCCATTACTATCCCACTTCTATCCCATTACTGCCCCACTACTGTGCCACCAGTGTCCCATTACTGCCTCACTACTGTCCCACTACTATACCATTACTGTCCCTCTACTACCCATTACTTCCCCACTACTGTCCTTTTACTGCCACAATACTATGCCACTACAGTCATACTGCTGCCTGACTACTATCCCACTACCATCCCATTACTGCCCTAATACTATCTCACGACTATCCCATTACTGCCCCACTACTATCCCATTACTATCCCACTACTGTCCCACTACTATCTTATTACTGCCGCACTACTATCCCATTACCGCCCCACTACAGTCCTACTACTGCCCCACTACTGCCCAAATACTATCCCACTACTATCTCATTACTGCCTCACTACTATCACACTACTGCCCAATAAATATCCCATAATATCCTACTACTGCCACACTACTGTCCCACTACTGTCGCATTACTGCCCCACTACTATCCTACTACTGCCTCACTACTGTCCCACTACTATCCCACTACTACCCCACTACTATTGCAATTCTGCCCCATTACTATCCCACTACTACCCCATTACTATCCCATTACTATCCCACTACTATCCCATTACTGTCCCAGTATTATCCCACTACTATCACACTATTATCCTACTACTGCCCCACTATTGTCCTTCTACTATCCCATTACTTCCCCACTACTGTCCCATTACTATCCCATTACTGCCCCAATACTATCTCATTACTATCCCATTACTATCCCACTACTATCCCATTACTGTCCCACTACTGTGCCACCGCTATACAATTACTGCCCCACTACTGTCCCATTACTATCCCATTACTGCCCCACTACTATCCCATTACTGTCCCAATAATATCCCATTACTGCCCCACTACTATTCCACTAATATCCCACTACTGCCCCACTACTATCCCATTACTATCCCATTATTGTCCCACTACTATCCCATAACTGCCCCACTACTATCCCATTACTGCCCCACTACTATTCCATTACCGCTAAAGATGAGCGAGCACCCCGATGCTCGGGTGCTCGGGTGCTCTGACCGAGCACCCCCTGATGCTCGAGTGCTCGGCCGAGCACCCGAGCCCCATTCAAATGAATGGGAGCACTCGAGCATTAAACCAGGCACCCCCTGCTCTGATGAGCGGAGGGTGCCTGGTCAATGTCCCCCTTCATCTCCGCTATGCCCCTCTTCCACAATGTCCCCCTTCATCTCCTATGCCATAGCGGAGATGAAGGGGGACATTGTGGAAGAGGGGCATAGCGGAGATGAAGGGGGACATTGTGGAAGAGGGGCATAGACTCTATGCCCCTCTTCCACAATGTCCCCCTTCATCTCCGCTATGCCCCTCTTCCACAATGTCCCCCTTCATCTCCTCTATGGCATAGGAGATGAAGGGGGACATTGTGGAAGAGGGGCATAGCGGAGATGAAGGGGCACATTGTGGAAGACGGGCATAGCGGAGATGAAGGGGGACATTGTGGAAGAGGGGCATAGAGTCTATGCCCCTCTTCCATAATGTCCCCCTTCATCTCCGCAATGCCCCCTTCATCTCCGCAATGCCCCCGTACCTCCATTCCCTGGTGGTCCAGCGGAGCGTCTTCGGATCTGTGCCTCTTCCGGCACAGATCCTCTTCACCCGAGCATGTCGGGCGAGCACATGTCGGTACTCGTACGAGTACCGCCATGTGCAGAGCAGAGCGATGCTCGAGCCGATCCGAGCATCGGCCGAGCACGCTCGCTCAACACTAATTACCGCCAAAATACTGTCCCACTACTATCCCATTACTGTCTCACTACTATCACTACGCTACATTTGTCGCAGTACTATCCCATTACTGACCCACTATGATCCCTCTACTATCCCATTACTACCGCACTACTATCTGACTAAAATCTCATGACTGCCCCACTACAATCCCATTACTGACCTACTACTATTCCAATACTGTCCTACGACTGCCCCAGTGCTGCCCCACTACTATCCCATTACTGCCCCACTACTATCTCATTACTGCCACAATACTGTCCCACTACTATCCCATTTTTTGCCCCACTACTATCCCATTACTATCCCACTATTTTCCCACTACTATCCCATAACTTCCCCACTACTATCCTAATACTGTCCCACTACTATCCCATTACTGGCCCACTACTAGTCCAATACTATCCTATTAATATCCCAGTACTGTCCACCATTACTGCTCCACTACTATCCCACTACTATCCCATTACTGCCCAACTACTGTCCCATTACTATGCCACTACTGTCCCATTACTATCTCATTACTGCCCCACTACTGTCCAATTGCTATAACATTACTACACCACTACTATCCCATTACTGCCACAATATTGTGCCACTACTATCCCATTACTGCCCCACCACTATCCCAGTACTGTCCCACTACTATCCCATTACTGCCCTACTATTATTCCAGTACTATCCAATTACTGCCCCACAACTATCACATTACTGCCCCACTATCCCATTACTGCCACTATACTGTCCCACAACTATCCCATTACTGCCCCATTATCCCATTACTGCCACAATACTGCCCCACTACTATCCCATTACCGCCACAATACTGTCCCACAACTGCCCCTTCTACTATCCCACTACTGCCCACCTACTATCCCACTAATATACTACTATTGCCCCACTAATGTCCACTACTATCCCACTACTCTCCCACTACTATTCCACTACAGACCCACTCTTAACCCATTACTACCCTACTACTATTCCACTGCTATCCCACTACAATTGCATTACTGCCCCACAACTATCCCACTACTATCCCACTACTATCCCATTACTATCCCACTATAATCCTACTACTGCTCCAGAATTGTCCTACTACTATCCCATTACAGCCCCAATACTGTCCCACTACTATCCCACTATTATCCCACTACTGTCCCATTAAAATCCCACTATAATCCTACTACTGCTCCAGAATTGTCCTACTACTATCCCATTACAGCCCCAATACTGTCCCACCGTGATCCCATTACTGTCCACTACTGTCCCACAACTAAACTATTACTGCCCCTTTACTATCCCACTACTAACCAATTACTATACCATTACTATCCAACTCCTATCCCATTACTGCCCCACTACTTTGCCACCACTATCCAGTACTGCCCTACTACTGTCCCACTACTATCCCATTTCTGCCCCACTACTATCCCATTACTGCCCCATTGCAATCCCATTACTATCCCACTACTATCCCATTACTGCCCCACTACTATTCCATTACTGCCCCACTACTATCCCAATACTGCCCCAATACTGTCCTACCGCTATCTCATTACTGTCCACTACTATCCTATTACTGCCCCAATACTATCCCACTACTATCCCATTACTATACCATTACTATCCAACTCCTATCCCATTACTGCCCCACTATTATTCCATTACTGCCACACTACTATCCCAATACTGCCCCACTACTGTGCCACCACTATCCAATTAATGCCCCACTACTGTTCCACCAAAATCCCAATAATGCCCAAATACTATCCCACTACTTCCCCACTACTGTCCCATTACTACTCCACCATTATCCCACTACTGCCACAATACTGTCCCAGTACTATTACGCCACTACTATCCCATTACATTCCCACTATTCTCCTATTACTGTCCCACTACTATCCCATTACTGCCCCACTACTATTCCACTACTATCCCATTACTGCACCACTACTATCCCATTTCTGCCAAAATACTGTCCCAGTACTGTCCAATTACTGCCCCACTGCTATCCCATAACTATCCCACTACTATCCCATTACTGCCCCACTACTATCCGACTACAGTCCTACTACTGTCCCACTACTATCCCCCTACTATCCCATTACTGCACCAATACTGTGTTACAACTATCCCATTACTGCACCACCACTATCCCATTACAACCCCACTATTATCTTACTACTGCCCCACTACTGCCCCACTTCTATCCAACTACTATCCCATTACTCCCCCACTACTATCCCACTACTATCGCATTACTGCCCCACTACTACCCCATAACTATCCCACTACAATACTATTACTGTCCCACTACTATCCCACTACTGCCCAAATACAATCCCACTATTATCCTACTACTGTCCCACTACTATCCCATTACTGGCCCACTACTGTCCTGTTACTATCTCATTACTACCACACAACTATTCCATTACTGCCACAATACTGTCCCACTACTATCCCATTACTGCCCCACTATATTCCATTACTACCCCACTATTGTCCCACTACTATCCCATTACTTCCCCACTATTGTCCCACTACTATCCCATTACTTCCCCACTACTATTAACCTACTATTCTATTACAGCCCCACTGCTATCCCATTACTGCCAAAATACTGTCCCACTACTATCCCATTACTGCCTCACTGCTATCCCATTACTATCCCACTACTATCCCATCACTATCATACTACTGTCCGATTACTATCCCATTACCGCCCCATTACTATCCCATTACCGCCACAATACTTTTCCAATACTATCCCATTACTGCCCCACTACTATCCCATTACTACCCCATTATTATCCCACTACTATCCATTACTGCCCCACTACTATCTCACTACTGTCCTACTACTTCCCCAGTGCTGCCCCATTACTATCTGATTACTGCCCCACTACTATCTCATTACTGCCACAATACTGTCCCACTACTATCCCATTACTGCCCCACTACTATCCAATTACTTTCCCTGTGCTGTTCCACTACTATCCCATTACTGCCCCACTACTATCCCACTTCTATCACATTACTTCCCCACTACTTTCTCACTACAGTCCTACTTCTGCCCCACATCTATCCCACTACTATTCCATTACTGCCCCAATACATTCCCACTAATTTCTCATTACTGCCCCACTACTATCCCACCACTGCCCCACTACCTTCCCACTACTATCTTATTTCTGCCCCACTACTGTCCCACCACTATCCCAGTACTGCCCCACTACTATCCTACTACTATCACATTACCGCCCCAATACTATCCCATTACTGCCTACTACTATCCCACTATTATCCTACTACAGTCCTACTACTATCCCATTACTGTCCCACTGCTATCCCATTACTGTCCCAATACTGTCCCCCTACTATCCCACTACTGTCCCACTACTATCCCATTATTTCTCCATTACTATCTCACTACTATCCAATTACTGTCCCACTACTATCCCACTATTGTCCTACTACTGCTCCACTACTATCCAATTACTGTCCCACTACTATCCCACTATTGTCCTACTACTGCTCCACTACTATCCCATTACTGCCTCACTACTGTCCAACTGCTATCCCATTACTGCACCAATACTATATCATTACTGCCCAAATACTGCCCCACTACTATCCCATTACTATCCCACTACTGCCCCACTACTGTCCTGTTACTATCTCATTATTACCACACTACTATTCCAGTTCTGCCACAATACTGTCCCACTACTATCCCATTACTGCCCCACTACTATTCCATTACTACCCCAATATTGTCCCATTACTATCCCATTACTTCCCCACTATTGTCCAACTACTATCCCATTACTTCCCCACTACTATTAACCTACTATCCCATTACTGCTCCACTGCTATCCCATTACTGCCAAAGTACTGTCCCACTACTATCCCATTACTGCCTCACTGCTATCCCGTTACTATCCCACTACTATCCCATCACTATCACACTACTGTCCAATTACTATCCCATTACGGCCCCATTACTATCCCATTACCGCCACAATACTTTTACAATACTATCCCATTACTGCCCCACTGCTATCCCATTACTACCCCATTATTATCCCACTACTATCCCATTACTGTCCCACTACTATCTCAACACTGTCCCACTACTATCCCATTACTGCCCCACTACTATCCAATTACTTTCCCTGTACTGTTCCACTACTATCCCATTACTGCCCCACTACTATCCCACTTCTATCACATTACTTCCCCACTACTTTCCCACTACAGTCCTACTTCTGCCCCACATCTATCCCACTACTATTCCATTACTGCCCCAATACATTCCCACTAATTTCTCATTACTGCCCCACTACTATCCCACCACTGCCCCACTACCTTCCCACTATTATCCTACTTCTGCCCCACTACTGTCCCACCCCTCTCCCAGTACTGCCCCACTACTATCCTACTACTATCACATTACCACCCTACTACTATCCCATTACTATCCCACTACTATCCCATTACTGTCCCACTACTATCCCAGTACTGTCCCACTACTGTCCCACTATTATCCTACTAGTGCCCCACTGCAGTCCTACTACTATCCCATTACTGCCCCACTACTGTCCCACTACTATCCCATTACTGTCACGGTACTATCCTACTACTACCCCACTACTGTCCCACTACTGCCCCACAACTGCCCCAATACTGTCCCACTACTGTTCCACTACTATCCCATTACTGTCCCAATACTATCCCATTACGCCCCACTACTGTCCCACTATTTTCCAATTACTGCCTCATTAGTATCCAACTACTGCCACAATATGGTCCCACTACTATCCCATAACTGCCCCAATACTGTCCCACTACTGTCCCATTACTATCCCATTACTGCCACAATACTGTTCCTCTACTATCCAATTACTATCCCATGACTGCCCCACTACTATCCCACTACTATCCCATTACTGCCCCACTACTGTCCCATTACTTCCCCACTACTATCCCACTACTGCCCCAATACTGTCCCACTACTATCCCATTACTGCCCCAATACTGTCTCACTACGATTTCATTACTGGCCAATACTGTTCCACTATTATCTCATTACTAACCCATTACTGTCCGGATACTTTCACACTACTGCCACACTACTGTAACACTACTATCCCATTACTGCCACAATACTGTGCCATTACTATCCTATTACTGCCCAGTACTGCCCCACTACTATCCCATCACTGCCCCAATACTGCCCCACTACTATCCCATTACTGTCCCAATACTGTCCCACTACTGCCCCCATACTGCCCCAAGCTTATGCTATCACTACTGTCCCATCTTCACATTTCACCACTGTCCCACTACTACCCCCAGCTTATCATAACACTATTGTCCACTACTACCCCCTGCTTATCATAACACTACCACCAGTTTAACCTATCACTACTGTCATATTACTACTAGCAGCTTACCCTATCACTACTGTCCACTACTACTACCCAAATCTTATCCAATTCCAAATGCACCACTAAATCCCCCAGCTAATTTTATCACAACTGTCCAATATCCCCGGTTTATCTTATCCTTACTCCACTAGTATCCCCAACTTATTTTATCACCACTGTGCGCTACTACCCCCAGCTTATCCTATCACTACCGTACCACTATTGTCCACTACTGCCCCAGTTTATATCACTACTGTCCACTACTAACCCAGATTATCCTTTCACTACTCACTACTATTAACCCAATTTATCCTATTACTATTGTCCACTACTACCCAAGCTTATTCTATCACTACTGTCCACTACTACCTCTGGCTTATCCTGCAACTACTGTTAAATATGATCCCCCAGCTTATCCTGTCACTACAGTCCATTACTACTCCTATCTTATACTATCACTACTGTCCACTACTATACACAGTTTATAATGTCAGTACTGTCCCCTACTACCCCCAGCTTATCCTATCACTACTATCTACTACTAACCCCATTTTATATTATCACTACTATCCACTACTACCGCCATCTTATCCTATCACTACTGTCCACTGCTGCCCTCAGCTTATCATATCCCTACTGTCCACTACTACCCTCACAGTTTATCCTATCACTACTGTCCACTACTACCCCCAGTTTATCCTGTCACTACTGTCCACTACTACTCCCTGTTTATTCTAACGCTGCTGTCCACTACTACCTACAGCTTATCCTAGCACTACTGTCCACTACTACACCCAGTTTATCCTAACTGTTACCCCCAGTTTAACTTATCATTACTGTTCACTATTAACCCCAGTTTAACCTATCACTACTGTCCACTACTACCCCCAGTTTATCCTATCACTACTGTGCACTACTACCTCAATTTATCTTATCACTACTGTCCACTGCTAAACCAGTTTATCCTATTACTACTGTCCACTACTGCCCCCAACTTATCCTATCACTACTGTCCACTCCTACCCCAAGGTTATCCTATCACTACTGTGCACTACTACCCCCAGCTTATCATATCACTACTGTCAACTACTACCCCCAGCTTATCCTATCACTACTGTCCACAACTACCCACAGCTTATCCTATCACTACTGTCTACTACTTCCCCCAACTTATCCTATCATTACTGTCAACTACTACCCCCAGCTTATCCTATCACTACTGTCAACTACTACCCCCAGCTTATCCTATCACTACTGTCCACTACTGCCCCCAGCTTATCATATCACTACTGTC
This sequence comes from Rhinophrynus dorsalis, assembly GCA_037306005.1. NCBI lineage: Eukaryota > Metazoa > Chordata > Amphibia > Anura > Rhinophrynidae > Rhinophrynus > Rhinophrynus dorsalis. The sequence goes on along the minus strand of JBBDGT010000402.1, from coordinate 47,349 downwards.
AACTACTACCCCCAGCTTATCCTATCACTACTGTCCACAACTACCCACAGCTTATCCTATCACAACTGTTTACTACTTCCCCCAACTTATCCTATCATTACTGTCCACTACTACCCCCGGCTTATCCTGTCATTACTGTCAACTACTACCCCCAGCTTATCCTATCACTACTGTCCACTACTACCCCCAGCTTATCCTATCATTACTGTCCACTACTACCCCAGTTTATCCTATCACTACTGTCCACTACTACCCCCAGCTTATCCTATCACTACTGTCCACTGCTACCCACACCTTATCCTATCATTACTGTCCACTACTACCCCCAGCTTATCCTATCACTACTGTAAACTACTACCCACAGCTTATCCTATCACACCTGTCCACTACTACCCCCAGCTTATCCTATCATTACTGTCAACTACTACCCACAGCTTATCCTATCACTACTGTCCACTACTACCCACAGCTTATCCTATCACTACTGTCCACTACTACCCCCAGCTTATCTTATCCTATCTTTACTGTCCACTACTACCCCCAGCTTATCCTATCACTACTGTCCATAACTACCCCCAGCTTATCCTATCACTACTGTCCACTACAACCCCCAGCTTATCCTATCATTACTGTCAACTACTGCCCCCCGCTTATCCTGTCACTACTGTCCACTACTACCCAAGCTTATCCTATCACTACTCTCCACTACTACCCGCCAGCTTATCCTATCACTATTGTCCCACTACTACCCACAGCTTATCCTATCACTACTGTCCACTACTACCCCCAGCTTATCCTATCACTACTGTCCACTACTACCCACAGCATATCATATCATTACTGTCAACTACTACCCCCAGCTTATCCTATCACTGCTGTTCACTACTACCCCCAGCTTTTCCTGTCACTACTGTCCACTACTACCCCCACCTTATCCTATCACTACTGTCCACTACTGCCCCCAACTTATCCTATCACTACTGTCCACTACTACCCCCAGCTTATCCTATCACTACTGTCCACTACTGCCCCCAGCTTATCCTATCATTACTGTCAACTACTGCCCCCAGCTTATCCTATCACTACTATCCACTACTACCACCAGCTTATCCTATCACTACTGTCCACTACTACCCACAGCTTATCCTATCACTACTGTCCACTACTACCCCCAGCTTATCTTATCCTATCTTTACTGTCCACTACTACACCCAGCTTATCCTATCACTACTGTCCATAACTACCCCCAGCTTATCCTATCACTACTGTCCACTACTACCCCCAGCTTATCCTATCACTACTATCCACTACTACCCACAGCTTATCCTATCACTACTGTCCACTACTATCCCCAGTTTATCCTATCATTACTGTCAACTACTACCCCCAGCTTATCCTATCACTCCTGTCCCATTACTACCCCCAGCTTATACTATCACTACTGTCCACTACTACCCCCAGCTTATCCTATCACTACTGTCCACTACTACCTCCAGCTTATCCTATCATTACTGTCAACTACTGCCCCCAGCTTATCCTGTCACTACTGTCCACTACTACCCCCAGCTTATCCTAGCACTACTGTCCACTACTACCCCCAGCTTATCTTATCACTACTGTCAACTACTAACCACAGCTTATCCTATCACTAATGTCCACTACTACCCCCAGTTTATCCTATCATTGCTGTCATCTACTACCCCCAGCTTATCCTATCACTCCTGTCCCACTACTACCCCCAGCTTATCCTATCACTACTATCCACTACTACCCCCAGCTTATCCTATCACTACTGTCCATAACTACCCCCAGCTTATCCTATCACTACTGTCCACTACTACCCCCAGCTTATCCTATCATTACTGTCAACTACTGCCCCCAGCTTATCCTGTCACTACTGTCCACTACTACCCAAGTTTATCCTATCACTACTCTCCACTACTACCCGCCAGCTTATCCTATCACTACTGTTCCACTACTACCCACAGCTTATCCTATCACTACTGTCCACTACTACCCCCAGCTTATCCTATCACTACTGTCCACTACTACCCACAGCTTATCCTATCATTACTGTCAACTACTACCCCCAGCTTATCCTATCACTGCTGTTCACTACTACCCCCAGCTTTTCCTGTCACTACTGTCCACTACTACCCCCAGCTTATCCTATCACTACTGTCCACTACTGTCCCCAACTTATCCTATCACTACTGTCCACTACTACCCCCAGCTTATCCTATCACTACTGTCCACTACTGCCCCCAGCTTATCCTATCATTACTGTCAACTACTGCCCCCAGCTTATCCTATCACTACTATCCACTACTACCACCAGCTTATCCTATCACTACTGTCCACTACTACCCACAGCTTATCCTATCACTACTGCCCACTACTACCCCCAGCTTATCCTATCACTACTGTCCACTACTACCCCCAGCTTATCTTATCCTATCTTTACTGTCCACTACTACCCCCAGCTTATCCTATCACTACTGTCCATAACTACCCCCAGCTTATCCTATCACTACTGTCCACTACTACCCCCAGCTTATCCTATCACTACTATCCACTACTACCCACAGCTTATCCTATCACTACTGTCCACTACTATCCCCAGTTTATCCTATCATTACTTTCAACTACTACCCCCAACTTATCCTATCACTCCTGTCCCACTACTACCCCCAGCTTATCCTATCACTACTGTCCACTACTACCCCCAGCTTATCCTATCACTACTGTCCACTACTACCTCCAGCTTATCCTATCATTACTGTCAACTACTGCCCCCAGCTTATCCTGTCACTACTGTCCACCACTACCCCCAGCTTATCCTAGCACTACTGTCCACTACTACCCCCAGCTTATCTTATCACTACTGTCCACTACTACCCCCAGCTTATCCTATCACTACTGTCCACTACTACCCCCAGTTTATCCTATCATTGCTGTCATCTACTACCCCCAGCTTATCCTATCACTCCTGTCCCACTACTACCCCCAGCTTATCCTATCACTACTGTCCACTACTACCCCCAGCTTATCGTATCATTACTGTCCACTACTACCCCCAGCTTATCCTATCACTACTGTCCACTACTACCCCCAGTTTATCCTATCATTACTGTCCACTACTACCCCCCAGCTTATCCTATCACTACTGTCCACTACTACCCCCCAGCTTATCCTATCATTACTGTCAACTACTACCCACAGCTTATTCTATCACTACTGTCCACTACTACCCCCAGCTTATCCTATCACTACTGTCCACTACTACCCACAGCTTATCCTATCATTACTGTCAACTACTACCCCCAGCTTATCCTATCACTACTGTCCACTACTACCCCCAGCTTTTCCTATCACTGCTATCCACTACTAACCCTATTTTATCTTATCACTACTGTCCACTACTACTGCCAGCTTATCCTATCCCTACTGTCCACTGCTGCCCTCAGCTTATCATATCCCTACTGTCCACTACTACCCCCAGTTTATCCTGTCACTACTGTCCACTACTACTCCCGGTTTATCCTAACGCTGCTGTCCACTACTACCTACAGCTTATCCTAGCACTACTGTCCACTACTACCCCCAGTTTATCCTAAAAAGCACTACTGTCCACTACTACCCCCAGTTTATCCTAACTATTACCCCTGGTTTAACCTATCATTACTGTCCACTATTAACCCCAGTTTAACCTATCACTACTACCTCAATTTATCTTATCACTACTATCCACTACTAAACCAGTTTATCCTATCACTACTGTCCACTACTACCCCCAGCTTATCCTATCACTAGTGTCCACTACTACCCCCAGCTTATCCTATCACTACTGTCCACTACTGCCCCCAACTTATCCTATCATTACTGTCCACTACTACCCACAACTTATCCTATCACTACTGTCCACTACTACCCCCAGCTTATCCTATCACTACTGTCCACTACTACCCCCAGCTTATCCTATCACTACTGTCCACTACTACCCCCAACTTATCCTATCATTACTGTCAACGACTACCCCCAGTTTATCCTATCACTACTGTCCACTACTACCCCCGGCTTATCCTATCATTACTGTCCACTACTACCCACAGCTTATCCTATCACTACTGTCCACTACTACCCCCAGCTTATCCTATCACTACTGTCCATTACTGCCCCCAGCTTATCCTATCATTACTGTCCACTAGTACCCCCAGCTTATCCTATCACTACTGTCCACTACTACCCCCCAGCTTATCCTATCATTACTGTCAACTACTACCCACAGCTTATCCTATCACTACTGACCACCACTACCCCCAGCTTATCCTATCATTACTGTCAACAACAACCCACAGCTTGTCCTATCACTACTGTCCACTACTACCCACAGCTTATCCTATCACTACTGTCCACTACTACCCCGAGGTTATCCTATCACTACTGTCCACTACTACCCACAACTTATCCTATCACTACTGTCCACTACTACCCACAGCTTATCCTATCACTACTGTCCACTACTACCCCCAGGTTATCCTATCACTACTGTCCACTACTACCCACAACTTATCCTATCACTGCTGTCCACTACTACCACCAGTTTATCCTATCATTGCTTTCATCTACTACCCCCAGCTTATCCTATCACTCCTGTCCCACTACTACCCCCAGCTTATCCTAGCACTACTGTCCACTACTACCCCCAGCTTATCGTATCATTACTGTCCACTACTACCCCCAGCTTATCCTATCACTACTGTCCACTACTATCCCCAGTTTATCCTATCATTACTGTCCACTACTACCCCCCAGCTTATCCTATCACTACTGTCCACTACTACCCCCCAGCTTATCCTATCATTACTGTCCACTACTACCCCCAGCTTATCCTATCACTACTGTCCACTACTACCCACAGCTTATCCTATCATTACTGTCAACTACTACCCCCAGCTTATCCTATCACTACTGTCCACTACTACCCCCAGCTTTTCCTATCACTACTATCCACTACTAACCCTATTTTATCTTATCACTACTGTCCACTACTACCGCCAGCTTATCCTATCCCTACTGTCCACTGCTGCCCTCAGCTTATCATATCCCTACTGTCCACTACTACCCCCAGTTTATCCTGTCACTACTGTCCACTACTACTCCCGGTTTATCCTAACGCTGCTGTCCACTACTACCTACAGCTTATCCTAGCACTACTGTCCACTACTACCCCCAGTTTATCCTAAAAAGCACTACTGTCCACTACTACCCCCAGCTTATCCTAACTATTACCCCTGGTTTAACCTATCATTACTGTCCACTATTAACCCCAGTTTAACCTATCACTACTACCTCAATTTATCTTATCACTACTATCCACTACTAAACCAGTTTATCCTATCACTACTGTCCACTACTGCCCCCAGCTTATCCTATCACTATTGTCCACTACTACCCCCAGCTTATCCTATCACTAGTGTCCACTACTACCCCCAGCTTATCCTATCACTACTGTCCACTACTGCCCCCAACTTATCCTATCATTACTGTCCACTACTACCCACAACTTATCCTATCACTACTGTCCACTACTACCCCCAGCTTATCCTATCACTACTGTCCACTACTACCCCCAGCTTATCCTATTACTACTGTCCACTACTACCCCCAACTTATCCTATCATTACTGTCAACTACTACCCCCAATTTATTCTATCACTACTGTCCACTACTACCCCCGGCTTATCCTATCATTACTGTCCACTACTACCCACAGCTTATCCTATCACTACTGTCCACTACTACCCCCAGCTTATCCTATCACTACTGTCCATTACTGCCCCCAGCTTATCCTATCATTACTGTCCACTAGTACCCCAAGCTTATCCTATCACTACTGTCCACTACTACCCCCCAGATTATCCTATCATTACTGTCAACTACTACCCACAGCTTATCCTATCACTACTGACCACCACTACCCCCAGCTTATCCTATCATTACTGTCAACAACAACCCACAGCTTGTCCTATCACTACTGTCCACTACTACCCACAGCTTATCCTATCACTACTGACCACCACTACCCCCAGCTTATCCTATCATTACTGTCAACAACAACCCACAGCTTGTCCTATCACTACTGTCCACTACTACCCACAGCTTATCCTATCACTACTGTCCACTACTACCCCGAGGTTATCCAACACTACTGTCCACTACTACCCACAACTTATCCTATCACTACTGTCCACTACTACCCACAGCTTATCCTATCACTACTGTCCACTACTACCCCCAGGTTATCCTATCACTACTGTCCACTACTACCCACAACTTATCCTATCACTACTGTCCACTACTACCCCCAGCTTATCCTATCACTACTGTCCACTACTACCCACAGCTTATCCTATCATTACTGTCAACTACTACCCCCAGCTTTTCCTATCACTACTGTCCACTACTACCCCCAGCTTATCCTATCACTACTGTCCACTACTGCCTACAGCTTATCCTATCACTACTGTCAACTACTACCCCCAGATTATCCTATCACTACTGTCCACTACTGCCCCCAGCTTATCCTATCATTACTGTCCACTACTACCACCAGCTTATCCTATCACTACTGTCCACTACTACCCACAGCTTATCCTATCACTACTGCCCACTACTACCCCCAGCTTATCCTATCACTACTGTCCACTACTACCCACAGCTTATCTTATCCTATTATTACTGTCCACTACTACCCCCAGCTTATCCTATCATTACTGCCCACTACTACCCCCAGCTTATCCTATCACTACTGTCCACTACTACTCCCAGTTTATCTTATCATTACTGTCAGCTACTACCCCCAGCTTATCCTATCACTCCTGTCCCACTACTACCCCCAGCTTATCCTATCACTACTGTCCACTACTACCCCCAGCTTATCCTATCATTACTGTCCACTACTACCCCCAGCTTATCCTATCACTACTGTCCACTACTACCCCCAGTTTATCCTATCATTACTGTCCACTACTACCCCCCAGCTTATCCTATCACTACTGACCACTACTACCCCCCAGCTTATCCTATCATTACTGTCAACTACTACCCACAGCTTATTCTATCACTACTGTCCACTACTACCCCCAGCTTATCCTATCACTACTGTCCACTACTACCCACAGCTTATCCTATCATTACTGTCAACTACTACCCCCAGCTTATCCTATCACTACTGTCCACTACTACCCCCAGCTTTTCCTATCACCACTATCCACTACTAACCCTATTTTATCTTATCACTACTGTCCACTACTACCGCCAGCTTATCCTATCCCTACTGTCCACTGCTGCCCTCAGCTTATCATATCCCTACTGTCCACTACTACCCTCACAGTTTATCCTATCACTACTGTCCACTACTACCCCCAGTTTATCCTGTCACTACTGTCCACTACTACTCCCGGTTTATCCTAACTGTCCACTACTACCTACAGCTTATCCTAGCACTACTGTCCACTACTACCCCCAGTTTATCCTAAAAAGCACTACTGTCCACTACTACCCCCAGTTTATCCTAACTATTACCCCCGGTTTAACCTATCATTACTGTCCACTATTAACCCCAGTTTAACCTATCACTACTACCTCAATTTATCTTATCACTACTATCCACTACTAAACCAGTTTATCCTATCACTACTGTCCACTACTGCCCCCAGCTTATCCTATCACTATTGTCCACTACTACCCCCAGCTTATCCTATCACTAGTGTCCACTACTACCCCCAGCTTATCCTATCACTACTGTCCACTACTGCCCCCAACTTATCCTATCATTACTGTCCACTACTACCCACAACTTATCCTATCACTACTATCCACTGCTACCGCCAGCTTATCCTATCACTACTGTCCACTGCTGCCCTCAGCTTATCATATCCCTACTGTCCACTACTACCCTCATAGCTTATCCTAGCACTACTGTCCACTACTACACCCAGTTTATCCTAACTGTTACCCCCAGTTTAACTTATCATTACTGTTCACTATTAACCCCAGTTTAACCTATCACTTCTGTCCACTACTACCCCCAGTTTATCCTATCACTACTGTGCACTACTACCTCAATTTATCTTATCACTACTGTCCACTGCTAAACCAGTTTATTCTATTACTACTGTCCACTACTGCCCCCAACTTATCCTATCACTACTGTCCACTCCTACCCCAAGGTTATCCTATCACTACTGTCCACTACTGCCCCCAGCTTATCATATCACTACTGTCAACTACTACCCCCAGCTTATCCTATCACTACTGTCCACTACTACCCCCAGCTTATCCTATCACTACTGTCCACTACTACCCCCAGCTTATCCTATCACTACTGTCCACTACTACCCACAGCTTATCCTATCATTACTGTCAACTACTACCCCCAGCTTATCCTATCACTACTGTCCACTACTACCCCCAGCTTATCCTATCATTACTGTCCACTACTACCCACAGTTTATCCTATCACTACTGTCCACTACTACCCCCAGCTTATCCTATCACTACTGTCCATTACTACCCACAGCTTATCTTATCACTACTGTCCACTACTACCCCCAGCTTATCCTATCACTACTGTCCATTACTGTCCCCAGCTTATCCTATCATTACTGTCCACTAGTACCCCCAGCTTATCCTATCACTACTGTCCACTACTACCCCCCAGCTTATCCTATCATTACTGTCAACTTCTACCCACAGCTTATCCTATCACTACTGACCACCACTACCCCCAGCTTATCCTATCATTACTGTCAACAACAACCCACAGCTTGTCCTATCACTACTGTCCACTACTACCCACAGCTTATCCTATCACTACTGTTCACTACTACCCCGAGGTTATCCTATCACTACTGTCCACTACTACCCACAACTTATCCTATCACTACTGTCCACTACTACCCACAGCTTATCCTATCACTACTGTCCACTACTACCCCCAGGTTATCCTATCACTACTGTCCACTACTACCCACAACTTATCCTATCACTGCTGTCCACTACTACCCACAGCTTATCCTATCACTACTGTCCCACTACTACCCACAGCTTATCCTATCACTACTGTCCACTACTACCCCCAGCTTATCCTATCACTACTGTCCACTACTACCCACAGCTTATCCTATCATTACTGTCAACTACTACCCCCAGCTTTTCCTATCACTACTGTCCACTACTATCCTAACGCTGTTGTCCACTACTACCTACAGCTTATCCTAGCACTACTGTCCACTACTACCCCCAGTTTATCATAAAAAGCACTACTGTCCACTACTACCCCCAGTTTATCCTAACTATTACCCCCGGTTTAACCTATCATTACTGTCCACTATTAACCCCAGTTTAACCTATCACTACTACCTCAATTTATCTTATCACTACTATCCACTACTAAACCAGTTTATCCTATCACTACTGTCCACTACTGCCCCCAGCTTATCCTATCACTATTGTCCACTACTACCCCCAGCTTATCCTATCACTAGTGTCCACTACTACCCCCAGCTTATCCTATCACTACTGTCCACTACTGTCCCCAACTTATCCTATCATTACTGTCCACTACTACCCACAACTTATCCTATCACTACTGTCCACTACTACCCCCAGCTTATCCTATCACTACTGTCCACTACTACCCCCAGCTTATCCTATCACTACTGTCCACTACTACCCCCAGCTTATCCTATCATTACTGTCAACTACTACCCCCAGCTTATACTATCACTACTGTCCACTACTACCACCAGCTTATCCTATCATTACTGTCCACTCCTACCCACAGCTTATCCTATCATTACTGTCAACTACTACCCCCAGCTTTTCCTACCACTACTGTCCACTAGTACCCCCAGCTTATCCTATCACTACTGTCCACTACTGCCTACAGCTTATCCTATCACTACTGTCCACTACTACCCCCAGCTTATCCTATCATTACTGTCAACTACTACCCCCAGCTTATCCTATCACTACTGTCCACTACTACCACCAGCTTATCCTATCATTACTGTCCACTACTACCCACAGCTTATCCTATCACTACTGTCCACTACTACCCACAGCTTATCCTATCACTACTGTCCCACTACTACCCACAGCTTATCCTATCACTACTGTCCACTACTACCCCCAGCTTATCCTATCACTACTGTCCACTACTACCCACAGCTTATCCTATCATTACTGTCAACTACTACCCCCAGCTTTTCCTATCACTACTGTCCCCTACTACCCCCAGCTTATCCTATCACTACTGTCCACTACTGCCTACAGCTTATCCTATCACTACTGTCAACTACTACCCCCAGCTTATCCTATCACTACTGTCCACTACTGCCCCCAGCTTATCCTATCATTACTGTCCACTACTACCACCAGCTTATCCTATCACTACTGCCCACTACTACCCCCAACTTATCCTATCAGTACTGTCCACTACTACCCACAGCTTATCTTATCCTATCATTACTGTCCACTACTACCCCCAGCTTATCCTATCATTACTGCCCACTACTACCCCCAGCTTATCCTATCACTACTGTCCACTACTACTCCCAGTTTATCTTATCATTACTGTCAGCTACTGCCCCCAGCTTATCCTCTCACTCCTGTCCCACTACTACCCCCAGCTTATCCTATCACTACTGTCCACTACTACCCCCAGCTTATCCTATCACTGCTGTCCACTACTACCCCCAGCTTATCCTATCACTACTGTCTACTACTACCCCCAGCTTATCCTATCACTACTGTCCACTACTACCCCCAGCTTATCCTATCATTACTGTCAACTACTACCCCCAGCTTATCTTATCACTACTGTCCACTACTACCACCAGCTTATCCTATCATTACTGTCAACTACTGCCCCAAGCTTTTCTTGTTACTAGTGTCTACAACTGCCTCCACCAACCCCAATCACATCTTCCCAGCAACCTCAGCAACTGCCCCCACCAACCCCAGCTCCAGTCAATGCTCCCCCAACCCCAGCAACTGCCCCCCCACCAACCCCAGCTCCAATCACTGCCTGTCCCCCCACCAACCCCAGCAACTGCCTCCACCAACCCCAGTCACATCCTCCCAACAACCCCAGCAGCTGCCACCCACCAACTCCAGCAACTGCCCCCCCAACCCCAGCTCCAGTCACTGCCCCCCACCAACCCCATCTCCATTCACTGCCGCCCCAACAACCCCAGCTCCAGTCAATGCTCCCCCAACCCCAGCAACTGCCCCCCACCAACCCCAACTCCAATCACTGCCGCCCCACCAATCCAAGCAACTGCCTCCCCACCAACCCCAGCTCCATTCACTCCACCCCACCAACCCCAGCTCCAGTCAATGCTCCCCCAACCCCAGCAACTGCCCCCCATCAACCCCAGCTCCGGTCACTGCTGCCCCCCCAACCCCAGGAACTGCCCCCCCAACCCTAGCAACTGCCCCCTCCACCTACCCCAGCTTCAATTACTGCCCCCACCAACCACAGAAACTGCCCCCCCACCAACGCCAACTCCAGTCACTGCCCCCACAACATCCCCAGCAACTTCCTCCCACCAACCCCAGATCCATTCACTGCCCCCCACCAACCCCAGCAACTGCCCCCTCCACCAACCCCAGTCACTGCCCCCTACAAACGTCAACTCCAGTCACTGTCCCCCACCAACCCCAGCAATTGCACCCCAGCAACCCCAGCTCCAGTCACTGCCACCACCAACTCCAACAACCGCCCCCCACTAACCCCAGCTCCAATCACTGCCCCCCACCAACCCCAGCTCCAGCAACTGCCCCCACCAACTCCAGCTCCAATCACTGCCCCCCCCACCAACTCCAGCTCCAATCACTACCCCCCCACTAACCCCAGCTCCAATCACTGTCCCCCTCCAACCTCAGCTCTGGGAACTGCCCCCACCAACTCCAGCTCCAATCACTAACCCCCCACCAACCCCAGCTCCAGTTATTGTCCTCCACCAACCCCAGCAACTGCCCCCACCAACCCCAGCTTCAGTCACTCCCACCACCAGCTCCAACAACTGCCCCCCACTAACCCCAGCTCCAATCACTGCCCCCCCACCAACCCCAGCTCCAGCAACTGCCCCCCACTAACCCCAGCTCCAATCACTGCCCCCCCCACCAACCTCAGCTCCAGCAACTGCCCTCACCAACTCCAGCTCCAATCACTGCCCCCAATAACCCCAGCTCCAGTTATTGTCCTCCACCAACCCCAGCTCCAGCAACTGCCCCCACCAACCCCAGCTCCAGCAACTGCCCCCACCAACTCCAGCTCCAGTTATTGTCCTCCACCAACCCCAGCTCCAGCAACTGCCTCATAGAAACATAGAAACATAGAAACATAGAAGATTGACGGCAGAAAAAGACCACCTGGTCCATCTAGCAGTTTCCAGCTCCAGAAACTGCCCCCGACCAACCTCAGCTACAGCAACTGCCCCCACCAACTCCAGCTCCAATCACTGCCCCCCCACTAACCCCAGCTCCAGTTATTGTCCTCCACCAACCCCAGCTCCAGAAACTGCCCCCGACCAACCTCAGCTCCAGCAACTGCCCCCACCAACTCCAGCTCCAATCACTGCTCCCCACCAACCCCAGCTCCAATCACTGCTCCCCACTAACCCCAGCTCCAATCACTGCCCCCCAACCAACCCCAGCTCTAGTCACTGCCCCCCAACCAACCCCAGCTCTAGTCACTGCCCCCCAACCAACCCCAGCTCTAGTCACTGCCCCCCAACCAACCCCAGCTCCAGCAACTGCCCTCACCAACTCTAGCTCCAATCACTGCCCCCCCCACCAACCCCAGCTCCAGTTATTGTCCTCCACCAACCCCAGCTCCAGAAACTGCCCCCGACCAACCTCAGCTCCAGCAACTGCCCCCACCAACTCCAGCTCCAATCACTGCCCCCCCACTAACCCCAGCTCCAGTTATTGTCCTCCACCAACCCCAGCTCCAGAAACTGCCCCCGACCAACCTCAGCTCCAGCAACTGCCCCCACCAACTCCAGCTCCAATCACTGCTCCCCACCAACTCCAGCTCCAATCACTGCTCCCCACTAACCCCAGCTCCAGTTATTGTCCTCCACCAACCTCAGCTCCAGAAACTGCCACAGACCAACCTCAGCTCCAGCAACTGCCCCCACCAGCTCCAGCTCCAATCACTGCCCCACACCAACCCCAGCTCCAATCACTGCCCCACACCAACCCCAGCTCCAGTAACTGCCCCCCGACCAACCCCAGCTCCATTTACTATCCCCCCACCAACCTCAGCTCTAGGAACTGCCCCCACCAACTCCAGCTCCAATCACTGCCCCCCTACCAACCCCAGCTCCAGCAGTTGTCCCCTCCATCAACCCCAGCTCCATTCACTGCCCCCCACAAATCCAGTCACTGCCCCCCACCAACTCAAGTCACTGCCCCCTACCAACCCAGCTCCAGTTCCACCCCCCAACCCCAGCAACTGCCCCCCACCAACACCCCCATGTCCAGTCTGTGCCCCCCTTCCCCCGCACCTCTCCAGCAGGTCCAGTGCTGTGTGTCTGTGTGAAGAGGAGATGCAGCGGTCTGGTCACAGAGTCTGATCCACTCAGTCTAGTGACAGCTGCAGGTTCATCTGATTTGTCTTCAGGGCTGGGAAGTGAGAGCTAGGAGCCAGCCTCTGATTGACTGTGCACTAACTAGGGGCGTGTCTTAGCTAATTAACCCCTTCTACACCATATGAGCATGAAGGACCATCTCTGAGAGGAGCCTAATAATGACCATGAAAATGAACAGGTCAGAGGGACACAGAAGATCATGGAGGAGAGAAGTAAGGGGGGACAGGGATCACAGGGGAGAGAAGTAAAGGGGGGACAGGGATCACAGGGGGAGAGAAGTAAAGGGGGGACAGGGATCACAGGTGGAGAGAAGTAAAGGGGGGACAGGGATCACAGGGGGGAGAGAAGTAAGGGGGGACAGGGATCACAGGGGGAGAGAAGTAAAGGGAGGACAGGGATCACACGGGGAGAGAAGTAAAGGGGGACAGGGATCACAGGGGGGAGAGAAGTAAGGGGGGACAGGGATCACACGGGGAAGAGAAGTAAAGGGGGGACAGGGATCACAGGGGGAGAGAAGTAAGGGGGGACAGGGATCACAGGTGGAGAGAAGTAAAGGGGGGACAGGGATCACAGGGGGGAGAGAAGTAAAGGGGGACAGGGATCACAGGGGGAGAGAAGTAATGGGGGACAGGAATCACAGGGGGAGAGAAGTAAGGAGGGGCGGGGATCACAGGGGGAGAGAAGTAAGTGGGGACAGGAATCACAGGGGGAGAGAAGTAAGGGGTGACGGGGATCACAGAGGAGAGATGACGGGAGGAAGAGGTGAGGGGTAGAGGAGATGACCGGAGGAAGAGGAGAGGGGTTGAGGAGATGACAGGAGGAAGAGGCGAGGGGTAGAGGAGATGATGGGAGGAAAAGGTGAGGAGTTGAGGAGATGACAGGAGGAAGAAGCGAGGGGTAGAGGAGATGACCGGAGGAAGAGGAGAGGGGTTGAGGAGATGACAGGAGGAAGAGGCGAGGGGTAGAGGAGATGACGGGAGGAAAAGGTGAGGAGTTGAGGAGATGACAGAAGGAAGAGGTGAGGGGTAGAGGAGAAGAAGGGGGAAGAGGCAAGGGGTAAAGGAGATGACAGGAGGAAGAGGCGAGTGGTAGAGGAGATGATGGGAGGAAGAGGCGAGGGGTTGAGGAGATGACAGGGGGGAAGAGGTGAGGGGTAGAGGAGATGACGGGAGGAAGAGGCGAGAGGTAGAGGAGATGACAGGAGGAAGAGGTGAGGGGTTGAGGAGATGACAGGAGGAAGAGGTGAGAAAGAGGTGAGGGGTTGAGGAGTTGACAGGAGGAAGAGGTGAGGGGTAGAGGAGATGACAGGAGGAAGAGGCGAGGGGCTGAGTAGATGATGAGAGGAAGAGGCGAGGGGTAGAGGAGATGACAGGAGGAAGAGGTGAGGGGTTGAGGAGATGATGAGAGGAAGAAGTGAGGGGTTGAGGAGATGATGAGAGGAAGAGGTGAGGGGTTGAGGAGATGATGAGAGGTCGAGCAAGGGGTAAAGGAGAAGACCGGAGGAAGAGGCAAGTGGTAGAGTAGATAACAGGAGGAAGAGGTGAGGGGTAGAGGAGATGACAGGAGGAAGAGTTGAGGGGTAGGGGAGATGACAGGAGGAAGAGGCAAGTGGTAGAGTAGATGACAGGAGGAAGAGGGGGGGGTTGAGGAGATGACAGGAGGAAGAGGCGAGGGGTAGAGAAGATGATGAGAGGAAGAGGCGAGGGGTAGAGGAGATGATGAGAGGAAAAGGCGAGATGTAGGGGAGATGACAGGAGGAAGAGACGAGGGGTAGAGGAGATGACAGGAGGAAGAAGTGAGAGGTAGAGGAGATGACAGGAGGAAAAGGTGAGGGGTTGAGGAGATGACAGAAGGAAGAGGCGAAGGATAGAGGAGATGAAAGGAGGAAGAGGTGAGAGGTAGAGGAGATGACAGAAGGAAGAGGTGAGGGGTTGACGAGATGACAGGTGGAAGAGGCGAGGAGTAGAGGAGATGACAGGAGGAAGAGGTGAGGGGTAGAGGAGATGACAGGAGGAAGAGGTGAGAAGTAGAGGAGATGACAGGAAGAAGAGGTGAGGAGTAGAGGAGATGACAGGAGGAAGAGGTGAGGGGTAGAGCAGATGACAGGAGGAAGAGACGAGGGGTAGAGGAGATGACAGAAGGAAGAGGTGAGGGGTAGAGGAGATGAAAGGAGGAAGAGGTGAGGGGTAGAGGAGATGACAGGAGGAAGAGGCGAGGGGTTGAGGATATGACAGGAGGAAGAGCCAAAGGGTAGAGGAGATGACAGGAGGAAGAGGTGAGGGGTAGAGGAGGTGACAGGAGGAAGAGGCGAGGGGTAGAGGAGATGACGGGAGGAAGAGGCGAGGGGTAGAGGAGATAACAGCAGGAAGAGGTGAGGGGTAGAGGAGATGACAGGAGGAAGAGGTGCGGGGTAGAGGAGATGACAGGAGAAAGAGGCAAAGTGTAGAGGAGATGACAGGAGGAAGAGGTAAAGGGTAGAGGAGATGACAGGAGGAAGAGGTGAGGGGTAGAGAAGATAACAAGAGAAAGAGGCAAAGTGTAGAGGAGATGACAGGAGGAAGAGATGAGGGGTAGAGGAGATGACGGGAGGAATTGGCGAGGGGTAGAGGAGATGACAGGAGGAAGAGGTGAGGGGTAGAGGAGATGACAGGAGGAAGAGGTGAGTGATTGAGGAGATGACAGGAGGAAGAGGCAAAGGGTAGAGGAGATGACAGAAGGAAGAGGTGAGGGGTAGAGGAGATGACAGGAGGAAGAGACGAGGGGTAGAGGAGATGACAGGAGGAAGAGGCGAGGGGTAGAGGAGATGAGAGGAGGAAGAGGAGAGGGGTAGAGGAGATAACTGGAGGAAGAGGCGAGGGGTTGAGGAGATGACAGGAGGAAGAGGTGAGGGGTAGAGGAGATGACAGGAGGAAGAGGCAAAGGGTAGAGGAGATGACAGGAGGAAGAGGCGAGGGGTAGAGGAGATGACACAAGGAAGAGGCAAGTGGTAGAGTAGATGACAGGAGGAAGAGGGAGGGGTTGAGGAGATGACAGGAGGAAGAGGTGAGGGGTAGAGGAGATGACAGGTGGAAAGAGGTGAGGGTAGAGGAGATGACATGAGGAGGAGGTGAGGGTTAGAGTAGATGACAGGAGGAAGAGGTGAGGGATAGAGGAGATGGCAGGAGGAAGAGGCGAGGGGTAGAGGAGATGACAGGAGGAAGAGGCGAGGGGTAGAGGAGATGACAGGAGGAAGAGGGAGGGGTTGAGGAGATGACAGGAGGAAGAGGTGAGGGGTAGAGGAGATGACAGGTGGAAAGAGGTGAGGGTAGAGGAGATGACAGGAGGAGGAGGTGAGGGTTAGAGTAGATGACAGGAGGAAGAGGTGAGGGATAGAGGAGATGACAGGAGGAAGAGGCGAGGGGTAGAGGAGATGACAGGAGGAAGAGGCGAGGGGTAGAGGAGATGACAGGAGGAGGAGGTGAGGGTTAGAGTAGATGACAGGAGGAAGAGGTGAGGGGTAGAGGAGATGACAGGAGGAAGAGGTGAGGGGTAGAGGAGATGACAGGAGGAAGAGGTGAGGGGTAGAGGAGATGACAGGAGGAAGAGGCGAGGGGGTAAAGGAGATGACAGGAGGAAGAGGTGAGGGGTAGAGGAGATGACAGCAGGAAGAGGCGAGGGATAGAGGAGATGACCGGAGGAAGAGGTGAGGGGTTGTGGAGATGACAGGAGGAAGAGGTGAGAGGTAGAGGAGATGACAGGAGGAAGAGGTGAGGGGTTGAGGAGATGACAGGAGGAAGAGGCGAGGGGTAGAGGAGATGATGGGAGGAAGAGGTGAGGGGTAGAGGAGATGACAGGAGGAGGAGGTGAGGGGTAGAGGAGATGACAGGAGGTGGAGGTGAAGGGTAGAGGAGATGACAGGAGGAAGAGGTGAGGGGTTGAGGAGATGATGGGAGGAAGAGACAAGGGTAGAGGAGATGACAGGAGGAAGAGTTGAGGGGTAGAGCAGATGACATTAGGAAGAGGTGAGGGGTTGAGGAGATGACAGGAGGAAGAGGCGAGGGGTTGAGGAGATGACAGGAGGAAGAGGCGAGGGGTTGAGGAGATGACAGGAGGAAGAGGCAAAGGGTAGAAGAGATGACAGGAGGAAGAGGTGAGGGGTAGAGGAGATGACAGGAGGAAGAGGCGAGGGGTAGAGGAGATGACAGGAGGAAGAGGTGAGGGGTAGAGGAGATGACAGGAGGAAGAGGTGAGGGGTTGAGGAGATGATGGGAGGAAGAAACGAGGGTAGAGGAGATGACAGGAGGAAGAGGCAAAGGGTAGAGGAGATGACAGGAGGAAGAGGTGAGGGGTAGAGGAGATGACAGGTGGAAAGGCAAAGGGTAGAGGAGATGACAGGAGGAAGAGACGAGGGGTAGAGGAGATGACAGGAGGAAGAGGCAAGTGGTAGAGTAGATGACAGGAGGAAGAGGGAGGGGTTGAGGAGATGACGGGAGGAAGAGGCGAGAGGTAGAGGAGATGACAGGAGGAAAAGGCGAGGGGTAGAGGAGATGAGAGGGGGAAGAGGTGAGGGGTAGAGGAGATGACAGGAGGAAGAGGTGAGGGGTAGAGGAGATGAGAGGGGGAAGAGGCGAGGGGTTGAGGAGATGACAGGAGGAAGAGGCAAGTGGTAGAGTAGATGACAGGAGGAAGAGGGAGGGGTTGAGGAGATGACGGGAGGAAGAGGCGAGAGGTAGAGGAGATGAGAGGGGTAAGAGGTGAGGGGTAGAGGAGATGACAGGTGGAAAGGCAAAGGGTAGAGGAGATGACAGGAGGAAGAGGCAAAGGGTAGAAGAGATGACAGGAGGAAGAGGTGAGGGATAGAGGAGATGACAGGAGGAAGAGGTGAGGGGTAGAGGAGATGACAGGAGGAAGAGACGAGGGGTAGAGGAGATGACAGGAGGAAGAGGCAAGTGGTAGAGTAGATGACAGGAGGAAGAGGGAGGGGTTGAGGAGATGACAGGAGGAAGAGGCGAGGGGTAAAGGAGATAACGGGAGGAAGAGGCAAGGGGTAGAGGAGATGACAGGAGGAAAAGGCGAGAGGTAGAGGAGATGACAGGAGGAAAAGGCGAGGGGTAGAGGAGATGACAGGAGGAAGAGGTGAGGGGTAGAGGAGATGACAGGAGGAAGAGGCGAGGGGTAGAGGAGATGACAGGAGGAAGAGGTGAGGGGTAGAGGAGATGACAGGAGGAAGAGGTGAGGGGTAGAGGAGATGACAGGAGGAAGAGGCGAGGGGTAGAGGAGATGACAGGAGGAAGAGGTGAGGGGTAGAGGAGATGACAGGAGGAAGAGGCGAGGGGTAGAGTAGATGACAGGAGGAAGAGGTGAGGGGTAGAGGAGATAACGGGAGGAATTGGCGAGGGGTAGAGGAGATGACAGGAGGAAGAGGTGAGGGGTAGAGGAGATGACAGGAGGAAGAGGCGAGGGGTAGAGTAGATGACAGGAGGAAGAGACGAGGGGTAGAGGAGATGACAGGAGGAAGAGGCAAGTGGTAGAGTAGATGACAGGAGGAAGAGGGAGGGGTTGAGGAGATGACGGGAGGAAGAGGCGAGAGGTAGAGGAGATGACCGGAGGAAAAGGCGAGGGGTAGAGGAGATGAGAGGGGGAAGAGGTGAGGGGTAGAGGAGATGACAGGAGGAAGAGGTGAGGGGTAGAGGAGATGAGAGGGGGAAGAGGTGAGGGGTAGAGGAGATGACAGGAGGAAGAGACGAGGGGTAGAGGAGATGGCAGGAGGAAGAGGCAAGTGGTAGAGTAGATGACAGGAGGAAGAGGGAGGGGTTGAGGAGATGACGGGAGGAAGAGGCGAGAGGTAGAGGAGATGAGAGGGGTAAGAGGTGAGGGGTAG
The DNA here is from genome assembly GCA_037306005.1 of Rhinophrynus dorsalis. NCBI lineage: Eukaryota > Metazoa > Chordata > Amphibia > Anura > Rhinophrynidae > Rhinophrynus > Rhinophrynus dorsalis. The sequence continues at coordinate 27,822 of JBBDGT010000402.1, read as the reverse complement.
AGGAGATGACAGGAGGAAGAGGTGAGGGGTAGAGGAGATGAGAGGGGGAAGAGGTGAGGGGTAGAGGAGATGACAGGAGGAAGAGGTGAGGGGTAGAGGAGATAACGGGAGGAATTGGCGAGGGGTAGAGGAGATGACAGGAGGAAGAGGTGAGGGGTAGAGGAGATGAGAGGGGGAAGAGGTGAGGGGTTGAGGAGATGACAGGAGGAAGAGGCGAGGGGTAGAGGAGATGATGGGAGGAAGAGGTGAGGGGTAGAGGAGATGACAGGAGGAGGAGGTGAGGGGTAGAGGAGATGACAGGAGGAGGAGGTGAAGGGTAGAGGAGATGACAGGAGGAAGAGGTGAGGGGTTGAGGAGATGATGGGAGGAAGAGACAAGGGTAGAGGAGATGACAGGAGGAAGAGTTGAGGGGTAGAGCAGATGACATTAGGAAGAGGTGAGGGGTTGAGTAGATGACAGGAGGAAGAGGCGAGGGGTTGAGGAGATGACAGGAGGAAGAGGCGAGGGGTTGAGGAGATGACAGGAGGAAGAGGCAAAGGGTAGAAGAGATGACAGGAGGAAGAGGTGAGGGGTAGAGGAGATGACAGGAGGAAGAGGCGAGGGGTAGAGGAGATGACAGGAGGAAGAGGTGAGGGGTAGAGGAGATGACAGGAGGAAGAGGTGAGGGGTTGAGGAGATGATGGGAGGAAGAAACGAGGGTAGAGGAGATGACAGGAGGAAGAGGCAAAGGGTAGAGGAGATGACAGGAGGAAGAGGTGAGGGGTAGAGGAGATGACAGGTGGAAAGGCAAAGGGTAGAGGAGATGACAGGAGGAAGAGACGAGGGGTAGAGGAGATGACAGGAGGAAGAGGCAAGTGGTAGAGTAGATGACAGGAGGAAGAGGGAGGGGTTGAGGAGATGACGGGAGGAAGAGGCGAGAGGTAGAGGAGATGACAGGAGGAAAAGGCGAGGGGTAGAGGAGATGAGAGGGGGAAGAGGTGAGGGGTAGAGGAGATGACAGGAGGAAGAGGTGAGGGGTAGAGGAGATGAGAGGGGGAAGAGGCGAGGGGTTGAGGAGATGACAGGAGGAAGAGGCAAGTGGTAGAGTAGATGACAGGAGGAAGAGGGAGGGGTTGAGGAGATGACGGGAGGAAGAGGCGAGAGGTAGAGGAGATGAGAGGGGTAAGAGGTGAGGGGTAGAGGAGATGACAGGTGGAAAGGCAAAGGGTAGAGGAGATGACAGGAGGAAGAGGCAAAGGGTAGAAGAGATGACAGGAGGAAGAGGTGAGGGATAGAGGAGATGACAGGAGGAAGAGGTGAGGGGTAGAGGAGATGACAGGAGGAAGAGACGAGGGGTAGAGGAGATGACAGGAGGAAGAGGCAAGTGGTAGAGTAGATGACAGGAGGAAGAGGGAGGGGTTGAGGAGATGACAGGAGGAAGAGGCGAGGGGTAAAGGAGATAACGGGAGGAAGAGGCAAGGGGTAGAGGAGATGACAGGAGGAAAAGGCGAGAGGTAGAGGAGATGACAGGAGGAAAAGGCGAGGGGTAGAGGAGATGACAGGAGGAAGAGGTGAGGGGTAGAGGAGATGACAGGAGGAAGAGGCGAGGGGTAGAGGAGATGACAGGAGGAAGAGGTGAGGGGTAGAGGAGATGACAGGAGGAAGAGGTGAGGGGTAGAGGAGATGACAGGAGGAAGAGGCGAGGGGTAGAGGAGATGACAGGAGGAAGAGGTGAGGGGTAGAGGAGATGACAGGAGGAAGAGGCGAGGGGTAGAGTAGATGACAGGAGGAAGAGGTGAGGGGTAGAGGAGATAACGGGAGGAATTGGCGAGGGGTAGAGGAGATGACAGGAGGAAGAGGTGAGGGGTAGAGGAGATGACAGGAGGAAGAGGCGAGGGGTAGAGTAGATGACAGGAGGAAGAGACGAGGGGTAGAGGAGATGACAGGAGGAAGAGGCAAGTGGTAGAGTAGATGACAGGAGGAAGAGGGAGGGGTTGAGGAGATGACGGGAGGAAGAGGCGAGAGGTAGAGGAGATGACCGGAGGAAAAGGCGAGGGGTAGAGGAGATGAGAGGGGGAAGAGGTGAGGGGTAGAGGAGATGACAGGAGGAAGAGGTGAGGGGTAGAGGAGATGAGAGGGGGAACAGGTGAGGGGTAGAGGAGATGACAGGAGGAAGAGACGAGGGGTAGAGGAGATGACAGGAGGAAGAGGCAAGTGGTAGAGTAGATGACAGGAGGAAGAGGGAGGGGTTGAGGAGATGACGGGAGGAAGAGGCGAGAGGTAGAGGAGATGAGAGGGGTAAGAGGTGAGGGGTAGAGGAGATGACAGGAGGAAGAGGTGAGGGGTAGAGGAGATGAGAGGGGGAAGAGGTGAGGGGTAGAGGAGATGACAGGAGGAAGAGGTGAGGGGTAGAGGAGATAACGGGAGGAATTGGCGAGGGGTAGAGGAGATGACAGGAGGAAGAGGTGAGGGGTAGAGGAGATGAGAGGGGGAAGAGGTGAGGGGTAGAGGAGATGACAGGAGGAAGAGGTGAGGGGTAGAGGAGATGAGAGGGGGAAGAGGTGAGGGGTAGAGGAGATGACAGGAGGAAAAGGCGAGGGGTAGAGGAGATGAGAGGGGGAAGAGGTGAGGGGTAGAGGAGATGACAGGAGGAAGAGGTGAGGGGTAGAGGAGATGACAGGAGGAAGAGGCGAGGGGTAGAGGAGATGAGAGGAGGAAGAGGCGAGGGGTAGAGGAGATGACAGGAGGAAGAGGCGAGGGGTAGAGGAGATAACGGGAGGAATTGGCGAGGGGTAGAGGAGATGACAGGAGGAAGAGGTGAGGGGTAGAGGAGATGAGAGGGGGAAGAGGTGAGGGGTAGAGGAGATGACAGGAGGAAGAGGCAAGTGGTAGAGTAGATGACAGGAGGAAGAGGGAGGGGTTTAGGAGATGAGAGGAGGAAGAGGCGAGGGGTAGAGGAGATGACAGGAGGAAGAGGTGGGGGTAGAGTAGATGACAGGAGGAAGAGGTGAGGGGTAGAGGAGATGACAGGAGGAAGAGGCGAGTGGTAGAGTAGATGACAGGAGGAAGAGGGAGGGGTAGTGGAGATGACAGGAGGAAGAGGCGAGGGGTAGTGTAGATGATGAGAGGAAGAGGCGAGGGGTAGAGGAGATGACAGGAGGAAGAGGCGAGGGGTAGAGGAGATGACAGGAGGAGGAGGTGAGGGTTAGAGTAGATGACAGGAGGAAGAGGTGAGGGGTAGAGGAGATGACAGGAGGAAGAGGTGGGGGTAGAGTAGATGACAGGAGGAAGAGGCGAGGGGTAGAGGAGATGACAGGAGGAAGAGGTGGGGGTAGAGTAGATGACAGGAGGAAGAGGCGAGGGGTAGAGGAGATGACAGGAGGAAGAGGCGAGTGGTAGAGTAGATGACAGGAGGAAGAGGGAGGGGTAGTGGAGATGACAGGAGGAAGAGGCGAGGGGTAGTGTAGATGATGAGAGGAAGAGGCGAGGGGTAGAGGAGATGACAGGAGGAAGAGGCGAGGGGTAGAGGAGATGACAGGAGGAGGAGGTGAGGGTTAGAGTAGATGACAGGAGGAAGAGGTGAGGGGTAGAGGAGATGACAGGAGGAAGAGGTGAGGGGTAGAGGAGATGACAGGAGGAAGAGGTGAGGGGTAGAGGAGATGACAGGAGGAAGAGGCGAGGGGGTAAAGGAGATGACAGGAGGAAGAGGTGAGTGGTAGAGGAGATGACAGCAGGAAGAGGCGAGGGATAGAGGAGATGACCGGAGGAAGAGGTGAGGGGTTGTGGAGATGACAGGAGGAAGAGGTGAGAGGTAGAGGAGATGACAGGAGGAAGAGGCGAGGGGTAGAGGAGATGATGGGAGGAAGAGGTGAGGGGTAGAGGAGATGACAGGAGGAGGAGGTGAGGGGTAGAGGAGATGACAGGAGGAGGAGGTGAGGGGTAGAGGAGATGACAGGAGGAAGAGGTGAGGGGTTGAGGAGATGACAGGAGGAAGAGGCGAGGGGTTGAGGAGATGACAGGAGGAAGAGGCGAGGGGTAGAGGAGATGACAGGAGGAGGAGGTGAGGGTTAGAGTAGATGACAGGAGGAAGAGGTGAGGGGTAGAGGAGATGACAGGAGGAAGAGGTGAGGGGTAGAGGAGATGACAGGAGGAAGAGGTGAGGGGTAGAGGAGATGACAGGAGGAAGAGGCGAGGGGGTAAAGGAGATGACAGGAGGAAGAGGTGAGTGGTAGAGGAGATGACAGCAGGAAGAGGCGAGGGATAGAGGAGATGACCGGAGGAAGAGGTGAGGGGTTGTGGAGATGACAGGAGGAAGAGGTGAGAGGTAGAGGAGATGACAGGAGGAAGAGGCGAGGGGTAGAGGAGATGATGGGAGGAAGAGGTGAGGGGTAGAGGAGATGACAGGAGGAGGAGGTGAGGGGTAGAGGAGATGACAGGAGGAGGAGGTGAGGGGTAGAGGAGATGACAGGAGGAAGAGGTGAGGGGTTGAGGAGATGATGGGAGGAAGAGACAAGGGTAGAGGAGATGACAGGAGGAAGAGTTGAGGGGTAGAGCAGATGACAGGAGGAAGAGGTGAGGGGTTGAGGAGATGACAGGAGGAAGAGGCGAGGGGTTGAGGAGATGACAGGAGGAAGAGGCGAGGGGTTGAGGAGATGACAGGAGGAAGAGGCAAAGGGTAGAAGAGATGACAGGAGGAAGAGGTGAGGGGTAGAGGAGATGACAGGAGGAAGAGGCGAGGGGTAGAGGAGATGACAGGAGGAAGAGGTGAGGGGTAGAGGAGATGACAGGAGGAAGAGGTGAGGGGTTGAGGAGATGATGGGAGGAAGAAACGAGGGTAGAGGAGATGACAGGAGGAAGAGGCAAAGGGTAGAGGAGATGACAGGAGGAAGAGGTGAGGGGTAGAGGAGATGACAGGAGGAAGAGGCAAGTGGTAGAGTAGATGACAGGAGGAAGAGGGAGGGGTTGAGGAGATGACGGGAGGAAGAGGCGAGAGGTAGAGGAGATGACAGGAGGAAAAGGCGAGGGGTAGAGGAGATGACAGGAGGAAGAGGTGAGGGGTTGAGGAGATGATGGGAGGAAGAAACGAGGGTAGAGGAGATGACAGGTGGAAAGGCAAAGGGTAGAGGAGATGACAGGAGGAAGAGACGAGGGGTAGAGGAGATGACAGGAGGAAGAGGCAAGTGGTAGAGTAGATGACAGGAGGAAGAGGGAGGGGTTGAGGAGATGACGGGAGGAAGAGGCGAGAGGTAGAGGAGATGACAGGAGGAAAAGGCGAGGGGTAGAGGAGATGAGAGGGGGAAGAGGTGAGGGGTAGAGGAGATGACAGGAGGAAGAGGTGAGGGGTAGAGGAGATGAGAGGGGGAAGAGGCGAGGGGTTGAGGAGATGACAGGAGGAAGAGGTGAGGGGTAGAGGAGATGACAGGAGGAAGAGACGAGGGGTAGAGGAGATGACAGGAGGAAGAGGTGAGGGGTAGAGGAGATGACAGGAGGAAGAGGCGAGGGGTAGAGGAGATGACAGGAGGAAGAGGCAAGTGGTAGAGTAGATGACAGGAGGAAGAGGGAGGGGTTGAGGAGATGACGGGAGGAAGAGGCGAGAGGTAGAGGAGATGACAGGAGGAAAAGGCGAGGGGTAGAGGAGATGAGAGGGGGAAGAGGTGAGGGGTAGAGGAGATGACAGGAGGAAGAGGTGAGGTGTAGAGGAGATGAGAGGGGGAAGAGGTGAGGGGTAGAGGAGATGACAGGAGGAAGAGGTGAGGGGTAGAGGAGATAACGGGAGGAATTGGCGAGGGGTAGAGGAGATGACAGGAGGAAGAGGTGAGGGGTAGAGGAGATGACAGGAGGAAGAGGCAAGTGGTAGAGTAGATGACAGGAGGAAGAGGCGAGGGGTAGAGGAGATGACAGGAGGAAGAGGTGAGGGGTAGAGGAGATGACAGGAGGAAGAGGTGAGGGGTAGAGGAGATGACAGGAGGAAGAGGCGAGGGGTAGAGGAGATGACAGGAGGAAGAGGTGAGGGGTAGAGGAGATGACAGGAGGAAGAGGTGAGGGGTAGAGGAGATAACGGGAGGAATTGGCGAGGGGTAGAGGAGATGACAGGAGGAAGAGGTGAGGGGTAGAGGAGATGACAGGAGGAAGAGGTGAGGGGTAGAGGAGATGACAGGAGGAAGAGGCGAGGGGTAGAGGAGATGACAGGAGGAAGAGGTGAGGGGTAGAGGAGATGACAGGAGGAAGAGGTGAGGGGTAGAGGAGATGACAGGAGGAAGAGGCGAGGGGTAGAGGAGATGACAGGAGGAAGAGGCGAGGGGTAGAGGAGATGACAGGAGGAAGAGGTGAGGGGTAGAGGAGATAACGGGAGGAATTGGCGAGGGGTAGAGGAGATGACAGGAGGAAGAGGTGAGGGGTAGAGGAGATGACAGGAGGAAGAGGCGAGGGGTAGAGGAGATGACAGGAGGAAGAGGTGAGGGGTAGAAGAGATGACAGGAGGAAGAGGTGAGGGGTAGAGGAGATGACAGGAGGAAGAGACGAGGGGTAGAGGAGATGACAGGAGGAAGAGGCGAGGGGTTGAGGAGATGACGGGAGGAAGAGGCGAGAGGTAGAGGAGATGACCGGAGGAAAAGGCGAGGGGTAGAGGAGATGAGAGGGGGAAGAGGTGAGGGGTAGAGGAGATGATGGGAGGAAGAGGTGAGGGGTAGAGGAGATGACAGGAGGAAGAGGTGAGGGGTAGAGGAGATGACAGGAGGAAGAGACGAGGGGTAGAGGAGATGACAGGAGGAAGAGGCAAGTGGTAGAGTAGATGACAGGAGGAAGAGGTGAGGGGTAGAGGAGATGACGGGAGGAAGAGGCGAGAGGTAGAGGAGATGAGAAGGGGAAGAGGTGAGGGGTAGAGGAGATGACAGGAGGAAGAGGTGAGGGGTAGAGGAGATGAGAGGGGGAAGAGGTGAGGGGTAGAGGAGATGACAGGAGGAAGAGGTGAGGGGTAGAGGAGATAACGGGAGGAATTGGCGAGGGGTAGAGGAGATGACAGGAGGAAGAGGTGAGGGGTAGAGGAGATGACAGGAGGAAGAGGCAAGTGGTAGAGTAGATGACAGGAGGAAGAGGTGAGGGGTAGAGTAGATGACAGGAGGAAGAGGCGAGGGGTAGAGGAGATGACAGGAGGAAGAGGTGAGGGGTAGAGGAGATGACAGGAGGAAGAGGCGAGGGGTAGAGGAGATGACAGGAGGAAGAGGTGAGGGGTAGAGGAGATAACGGGAGGAATTGGCGAGGGGTAGAGGAGATGACAGGAGGAAGAGGTGAGGGGTAGAGGAGATGACAGGAGGAAGAGGTGAGGGGTAGAGGAGATGACAGGAGGAAGAGGTGAGGTGTAGAGGAGATGACAGGAGGAAGAGGCGAGGGGTAGTGGAGATGATGAGAGGAAGAGGCGAGTGGTAGAGTAGATGACAGGAGGAAGAGGCGATGATGGAGGGAAGAGACGAGAGGGAGGAGATGACAGGTGGAAAGAGGTGAGGGGTAGAGGAGATGAGAGGGGGAAGAGGTGAGGGGTAGAGGAGATGACGGGAGGAAGAGGCGAGGGGTAGAGGAGATGACAGGAGGAAGAGGTGAGGGGTAAAGGAGATAACGGGAGGAAGAGGCAAGGGGTAGAGGAGATGACAGGAGGAAGAGGTGAGGGGTAGAGGAGATGACAGGAGGAAGAGGCAAGGGGTAGAGGAGATGACAGGAGGAAGAGGTGAGGGGTAGAGGAGATGACAGGAGGAAGAGGCGAGGGGTAGAGGAGATGACAGGAGGAAGAGGTGAGGGGTAGAGGAGATGACAGGAGGAAGAGGCGAGGGGTAGAGGAGATGACAGGAGGAAGAGGTGAGGGGTAGAGGAGATGACAGGAGGAAGAGGTGAGGGGTAGAGGAGGTAACGGGAGGAATTGGCGAGGGGTAGAGGAGATGACAGGAGGAAGAGGTGAGGGGTAGAGGAGATGACAGGAGGAAGAGGCGAGGGGTAGAGGAGATGACAGGAGGAAGAGGGAGGGGCAGAGGAGATGACAGGAGGAAGAGGGGAGGGGTAGAGGAGATGACAGGAGGAAGAGGTGAGGGGTAGAGGAGATGACAGGAGGAAGAGGCGAGGGGTAGAGGAGATGACAGGAGGAAGAGGTGAGGGGTAGAGTAGATGACAGGAGGAAGAGGGAGGGGTTGAGGAGATGAGAGGAGGAAGAGGCGAGGTGTAGAGGAGATGACAGGAGGAAGAGGGAGGGGTAGAGGAGATGACGGGAGGAAGAGGTGGGGGTAGAGTAGATGACAGGAGGAAGAGGTGAGGGGTAGAGGAGATGACAGGAGGAAGAGGCGAGTGGTAGAGTAGATGACAGGAGGAAGAGGGAGGGGTAGTGGAGATGACAGGAGGAAGAGGCGAGGGGTAGAGGAGATGACGGGAGGAAGAGGTAGGGGTAGTGGAGATGACAGGAGGAAGAGGCGAGGGGTAGTATAGATGATGAGAGGAAGAGGTGAGGGGTAGTGGAGATGACAGGAGGAAGAGGCGATGATGGAGGGAAGAGACGAGAGGGAGGAGATGACAAGTGGAAAGAGGTGACTGAGACAGAGAAAAACAAAAGGGGGTGAGAGATGGGGGGAGATCAGAGAGGGAGAATCACAGGAAGAGAGGTGAGGGGGAGAGGAGATCATGAAGGGATTGAAGTGAAGGGGGAGAGGGGATTACTGTGGATGAGAGAGGTGATGGTAAGAGGAGATCACAGGGGGGAAATAGGAGAGTAGTGAGGGTGGGGTGGAAATCACATGGGAAGGAGAGGATTGCGCCACAAGACAACTCCAGGAAGAGGACGTTTCTCTCTCTCTCTGTCTGTTGGAGGATTCAGATACAGGACCCAGCAAGAAGTCCCCCCTCCCCAGTCACAGACTGGAGCCAGGAGTCAGGAAGGAAAGCACCAGCCCATTATTCCTGGCTGTACTAATGACAGACACATATCACTTTATCCCATTATTCCTGGTCGTACTAATCACCGAGTCTCCTGTGTACAGTCCATGGCACCAGGTGACCCACATCTGCCCTCTCCGGACACAAGGGCAATCAGTGTCAGAACGATATTAGAGAGTCAGCTCCACACTGGCTTTAATCCATGCTGCAGGTTCATGACGTGTAAGTCTAATGTCTTGGACTCATTGTTATCTTCTCCTCTTTCCTCCACTCGTGTGTCTCGGACAGGCGGCTCTGGAAGCCTGAGAGGTCCCCAGCCTGGACTGTCACAGCGGAGATAGTTGTACAGTGTTTCAGTGTCCCTGGAGCGCTGAGTGCTCTGTATAATGTAGAGGTGCCTTTCCTACATGGTACCACTGTTGTTTTTATATTGTATCTCATGTACATTGTATGACTATTTCTGTTCTTGCAGTACAGGGCATAAAACTCCCTGGAAACAGATATTCAAGAAGCTCCTTGTCAGGGATAATAAATGTTAAAAAAAAGAAAAAGTCTAGTTAGTGTGAATTTACATATTATATCCATGCTATCACTTTACTGATTCATCTCATACCCCTGGGGTTATTCACCCATACCCCTGGGGTTATTCACCCATACCCCTGGTGTTATTCACCCATACCCCTGGGGTTATTCACCCATACCCCTGGAGTTATTCACCCATACCCCTGGGGTTATTCACCCATACCCCTGGGGTTATTCACCCATACCCCTGGGGTTATTCACCCATACTCCTGGGGTTATTCACCCATACCCCTGGGGTTATTCACCCATACCCCTGGGGTTATTCACCCATACTCCTGGGGTTATTCACCCATACCCCTGGGGTTATTCACCCATACCCCTGGTGTTATTCACCCATACTCCTGGGGTTATTCACCCATACCCCTGGTGTTATTCACCCATACCCCTGGGGTTATTCACCCATACCCCTGGGGTTATTCACCCATACCCCTGGGGTTATTCACCCATACCCCTGGGGTTATTCACCCATACCCCTGGGGTTATTCACCCATACCCCTGGAGTTTTCATTCTAGTTCAGCTGAACTGCACTACTAACACCAACATCTCAACCTGCCCCAGGTGCATGAACCTGCACCCCCCTACCAGCCACTGAGGTTTAGGGTAAAGACAATCTATCAATATCCAATACCTAGACATTTTATATCTACATCTCTATCTATCTAATGTCTTTCTTTCTTTGTTTCTTTCTTTCTTTCTTTCTTTCTTTCTTTCTTTCTTTCTTTCTATCATCTATCTATCTATATATCTGTCTATCTATCTGTCTATCTATCACCTATCTATCTATCTATCTATCTATCTATGTATCTATTTATCTATCTATCATCTGTCTATCACCTATCTATCTCATATC
>JBBDGT010000402.1:0-10000 GCA_037306005.1 Rhinophrynus dorsalis | reverse complement strand
CTACAATGTGTATAAACCACTTTATCTTATACTATATAGTCCACAAAATTATACTAAATATATATAACTATAATCAGTACAATTCACTTTATATTGTAATATATAGCCCACAAAATGATACTAAATATATATATCTATAATCTTAAGAATTCACTTTATATTGCAATGTATAATCCATAAAAATACTATAGATGCTTAAAAATAATATATTTCTGTTTATATTGAATTACATAGACCACAAAATGATACTAAATATACATAATATAATCTGTATAAATATGTGTGTATTGCAATGTATAGTCCTCATTACATTAAATATATAGTCTATACAAATCACATTAGAATGTAAGATTCAGTCCCAAGCATTACACTATATAATGGTTTTAATTCACATTAGAATGAAAAAACATGCATAATTATAATTATATTCATATATAAACATGAATAATGGCAACCTAATGCACTGTATGATAAATTATAATCTATATTCTATCTGCTGTATAATTTACATAAAGATAAATATATGTATAGTGTAGTATAGAATCTCCCCAGAACATACTGAAATCTCAATGTATTCTTCTTAGTAAAACAGTTTTTAAATCATATTTGTCATTATGTATATTATACGGGAGATATGGATTATTTCTCCTGTATAATACACATAAAGATAAATATACATATATACACTGTAAAATCCATGTTATATCTACTGTATAATGTAACTATACATATAAACACTGTATAATCTATATTATACGTCCTGAATAATATACATAATTATTCATATAAATATGATTTAAAAAACTGTTTTAACAGGAAGAATACATTGAGATTTCTCTGATTTTCCAAAGGTTCCCGGGTTATGTTCTATAGTACAGTTTTACATACTTACACCAACTGAAACAAAAAAATGCAGATAGAAATATATCATGTAATATATTATGTTTAAAATTGTATAAATCGTTACATGCTATTTAAATACAGATAAGCAATTAGCTGTACAAATTTTAAAGAGAGAAGATCTGACTTTTTTTCCAAGCAGATTGTTGAAGGATTTCACAGATCTGTAAGTGAAGACAGATCGAACGGCATCTTTCTGCTAGATTCGATTACTCACTGGCAGTGGAGCAGAGGCTATAATTAGTACATATAGCTGGAGTGACCATACTGCTCAGGTAGTGTGGAATAGTCAGTGAGTTGTTAGTAGTGGAGGTTATAGTTAGTATGGAGATCTGTAGTGATCATACTGCTCAGGTAGTGTGGAATAGTCAGTGAGTTGTTAGTAGTGGAGGTTATAGTTAGTATGGAGATCTGGAGTGACCATACTGCTCAGGTAGTGTGGAATAGTCAGTGAGTTGTTAGTAGTGGAGGTTATAGTTAGTATGGAGATCTGGAGTGATCATACTGCTCAGGTAGTGTGGAATAGTCAGTGAGTTGTTAGTAGTGGAGGTTATAGTTAGTATGGAGATCTGGAGTGACCATACTGCTCAGGTAGTGTGGAATAGTCAGTGAGTTGTTAGTAGTGGAGGTTATAGTTAGTATGGAGATCTGGAGTGACCATACTGCTCAGGTAGTGTGGAATAGTCAGTGAGTTGTTAGTAGTGGTGGTTATAGTTAGTATGGAGATCTGGAGTGATCATACTGCTCAGGTAGTGTGGAATAGTCAGTGAGTTGTTAGTAGTGGAGGTTATAGTTAGTATGGAGATCTGGAGTGATCATACTGCTCAGGTAGTGTGGAATAGTCAGTGAGTTGTTAGTAGCGGAGGTTATAGTTAGTATGGAGATCTGGAGTGATCATACTGCTCAGGTAGTGTGGAATAGTCAGTGAGTTGTTAGTAGTGGTGGTTATAGTTAGTATGGAGATCTGGAGTGATCATACTGCTCAGGTAGTGTGGAATAGTCAGTGAGTTGTTAGTAGTGGAGGTTATAGTTAGTATGGAGATCTGGAGTGATCATACTGCTCAGGTAGTGTGGAATAGTCAGTGAGTTGTTAGTAGCGGAGGTTATAGTTAGTATGGAGATCTGGAGTGACCATACTGCTCAGGTAGTGTGGAATAGTCAGTGAGTTGTTAGTAGTGGAGGTTATAGTTAGTATGGAGATCTGGAGTGACCATACTGCTCAGGTAGTGTGGAATAGTCAGTGAGTTGTTAGTAGTGGAGGTTATAGTTAGTATGGAGATCTGGAGTGATCATACTGCTCAGGTAGTGTGGAATAGTCAGTGAGTTGTTAGTAGTGGAGGTTATAGTTAGTATGGAGATCTGGAGTGACCATACTGCTCAGGTAGTGTGGAATAGTCAGTGAGTTGTTAGTAGTGGAGGTTATAGTTAGTATGGAGATCTGGAGTGACCATACTGCTCAGGTAGTGTGGAATAGTCAGTGAGTTGTTAGTAGTGGTGGTTATAGTTAGTATGGAGATCTGGAGTGATCATACTGCTCAGGTAGTGTGGAATAGTCAGTGAGTTGTTAGTAGTGGAGGTTATAGTTAGTATGGAGATCTGGAGTGATCATACTGCTCAGGTAGTGTGGAATAGTCAGTGAGTTGTTAGTAGCGGAGGTTATAGTTAGTATGGAGATCTGGAGTGATCATACTGCTCAGGTAGTGTGGAATAGTCAGTGAGTTGTTAGTAGTGGTGGTTATAGTTAGTATGGAGATCTGGAGTGATCATACTGCTCAGGTAGTGTGGAATAGTCAGTGAGTTGTTAGTAGTGGAGGTTATAGTTAGTATGGAGATCTGGAGTGATCATACTGCTCAGGTAGTGTGGAATAGTCAGTGAGTTGTTAGTAGCGGAGGTTATAGTTAGTATGGAGATCTGGAGTGATCATACTGCTCAGGTAGTGTGGAATAGTCAGTGAGTTGTTAGTAGTGGAGGTTATAGTTAGTATGGAGATCTGGAGTGATTATACTGCTCAGGTAGTGTGGAATAGTCAGTGAGTTGTTAGTAGTGGAGGTTATAGTTAGTATGGAGATCTGGAGTGATCATACTGCTCAGGTAGTGTGGAATAGTCAGTGAGTTGTTAGTAGTGGAGGTTATAGTTAGTATAGAGATCTGGAGTGATCATACTGCTCAGGTAGTGTGGAATAGTCAGTGAGTTGTTAGTAGTGGAGGTTATAGTTAGTATGGAGATCTGTAGAGATCATACTGCTCAGGTAGTGTGGAATAGTCAGTGAGTTGTTAGTAGTGGAGGTTATAGTTAGTATGGAGATCTGGAGTAATAATACTGCTCAGGTAGTGTGGAATAGTCAGTGAGTTGTTAGTAGTGGAGGTTATAGTTAGTATGGAGATCTGGAGTGATCATACTGCTCAGGTAGTGTGGAATAGTCAGTGAGTTGTTAGCAGTGGAGGTTATAGTTAGTATGGAGATCTGGAGTAATAATACTGCTCAGGTAGTGTGGAATAGTCAGTGAGTTGTTAGTAGTGGAGGTTATAGTTAGTATGGAGATCTGGAGTGATCATACTGCTCAGGTAGTGTGGAATAGTCAGTGAGTTGTTAGTAGTGGAGGTTATAGTTAGAATGGAGATCTGGAGTGATCATACTGCTCAGATAGCGTGGAATAGTCAGTGAGGTGTTAGTAGTGGAGCGGAGGTTATAGTTAGTATGGAGATCTGAAGTGATCATACTGCTCAGGTAGTGTGGAATAGTCAGTGAGTTGTTAGTAGTGGTGGTTATAGTTAGTATGGAGATCTGGAGTAATAATACTGCTCAGGTAGTGTGGAATAGTCAGTGAGTTGTTAGTAGTGGAGGTTATAGTTAGTATGGAGATCTGGAGTGATCATACTGCTCAGGTAGTGTGGAATAGTCAGTGAGTTGTTAGTAGTGGAGGTTATAGTTAGAATGGAGATCTGGAGTGATCATACTGCTCAGATAGCGTGGAATAGTCAGTGAGGTGTTAGTAGTGGAGCGGAGGTTATAGTTAGTATGGAGATCTGAAGTGATCATACTGCTCAGGTAGTGTGGAATAGTCAGTGAGTTGTTAGTAGTGGTGGTTATAGTTAGTATGGAGATCTGGAGTGATCATACTGCTCAGGTAGTGTGGAATAGTCAGTGAGTTGTTAGTAGTGGAGGTTATAGTTAGTATAGAGATCTGGAGTGATCATACTGCTCAGGTAGTGTGGAATAGTCAGTGAGTTGTTAGTAGTGGAGGTTATAGTTAGTATGGAGATCTGGAGTGATCATACTGCTCAGGTAGTGTGGAATAGTCAGTGAGTTGTTAGTAGTGGAGGTTATAGTTAGTATAGAGATCTGGAGTGATCATACTGCTCAGGTAGTGTGGAATAGTCAGTGAGTTGTTAGTAGTGGAGGTTATAGTTAGTATGGAGATCTGTAGAGATCATACTGCTCAGGTAGTGTGGAATAGTCAGTGAGTTGTTAGTAGTGGAGGTTATAGTTAGTATGGAGATCTGGAGTAATAATACTGCTCAGGTAGTGTGGAATAGTCAGTGAGTTGTTAGTAGTGGAGGTTATAGTTAGTATGGAGATCTGGAGTGATCATACTGCTCAGGTAGTGTGGAATAGTCAGTGAGTTGTTAGCAGTGGAGGTTATAGTTAGTATGGAGATCTGGAGTAATAATACTGCTCAGGTAGTGTGGAATAGTCAGTGAGTTGTTAGTAGTGGAGGTTATAGTTAGTATGGAGATCTGGAGTGATCATACTGCTCAGGTAGTGTGAATAGTCAGTGAGTTGTTAGTAGTGGAGGTTATAGTTAGAATGGAGATCTGGAGTGATCATACTGCTCAGATAGCGTGGAATAGTCAGTGAGGTGTTAGTAGTGGAGTGGAGGTTATAGTTAGTATGGAGATCTGGAGTGATCATACTGCTCAGGTAGTGTGGAATAGTCAGTGAGTTGTTAGTAGTGGAGGTTATAGTTAGTATGGAGATCTGGAGTGATCATACTGCTCAGGTAGTGTGGAATAGTCAGTGAGTTGTTAGTAGTGGAGGTTATAGTTAGTATGGAGATCTGGAGTGATCATACTGCTCAGGTAGTGTGGAATAGTCAGTGAGTTGTTAGTAGTGGAGGTTATAGTTAGTATGGAGATCTGGAGTAATAATACTGCTCAGGTAGTGTGGAATAGTCAGTGAGTTGTTAGTAGTGTAGGTTATAGTTAGTATGGAGATCTGGAGTGATTATACTGCTCAGGTAGTGTGGAATAGTCAGTGAGTTGTTAGCAGTGGAGGTTATAGTTAGTATGGAGATCTGGAGTGATCATACTGCTCAGGTAGTGTGGAATAGTCAGTGAGTTGTTAGTAGTGGAGGTTATAGTTAGTATGGAGATCTGGAGTGATCATACTGTTCAGGTAGTGTGGAATAGTCAGTGAGTTGTTAGTAGTGGAGGTTATAGTTAGTATGGAGATCTGGAGTGATCATACTGCTCAGGTAGTGTGGAATAGTCAGTGAGTGGTTAGTAGTGGAGGTTATAGTTAGTATGGAGATCTGGAGTGATCATACTGCTCAGGTAGTGTGGAATAGTCAGTGAGTTGTTAGTAGTGGAGGTTATAGTTAGTATAGAGATCTGGAGTGATCATACTGCTCAGGTAGTGTGGAATAGTCAGTGAGTTGTTAGTAGTGGACGTTATAGTTAGTATGGAGATCTGTAGAGATCATACTGCTCAGGTAGTGTGGAATAGTCAGTGAGTTGTTAGTAGTGGAGGTTATAGTTAGTATGGAGATCTGGAGTAATAATACTGCTCAGGTAGTGTGGAATAGTCAGTGAGTTGTTAGTAGTGGAGGTTATAGTTAGTATGGAGATCTGGAGTGGTCATACTGCTCAGGTAGTGTGGAATAGTCAGTGAGTTGTTAGCAGTGGAGGTTATAGTTAGAATGGAGATCTGGAGTGATCATACTGCTCAGATAGCGTGGAATAGTCAGTGAGGTGTTAGTAGTGGAGCGGAGGTTATAGTTAGTATGGAGATCTGGAGTGATCATACTGCTCAGGTAGTGTGGAATAGTCAGTGAGCTGTTAGTAGTGGTGGTTATAGTTAGTATGGAGATCTGGAATGATCATACTGATCAGGTAGTGTGGAATAGTCAGTGAGTTGTTAGTAGTGGTGGTTATAGTTAGAATGGAGATCTGGAGTGATCATATTACTCAGGTAGTGTGGAATAGTCAGTGAGTTGTTAGTAGTGGAGTGGAGGTTATAGTTAGTATGGAGATCTGGAGTGATCATACTGCTCAGGTAGTGTGGAATAGTCAGTGAGTTGTTAGTAGTGGAGGTTATAGTTAGTATGGAGATCTGGAGTGATCATACTGCTCAGGTAGTGTGGAATAGTCAGTGAGTTGTTAGTAGTGGAGGTTATAGTTAGTATGGAGATCTGGAGTGATCATACTGCTCAGGTAGTGTGGAATAGTCAGTGAGTTGTTAGTAGTGGAGGTTATAGTTAGTATGGAGATCTGGAGTGATCATACTGCTCAGGTAGTGTGGAATAGTCAGTGAGTTGTTAGTAGCGGAGGTTATAGTTAGTATGGAGATCTGGAGTGATCATACTGCTCAGGTAGTGTGGAATAGTCAGTGAGTTGTTAGTAGTGGAGGTTATAGTTAGTATGGAGATCTGGAGTAATAATACTGCTCAGGTAGTGTGGAATAGTCAGTGAGTTGTTAGTAGTGGAGGTTATAGTTAGTATGGAGATCTGGAGTGATCATACTGCTCAGGTAGTGTGGAATAGTCAGTGATTTGTTAGTAGTGGAGGTTATAGTTAGTATGGAGATCTGGAGTGACCATACTGCTGAAGTAGTGTGAAATAGTCAGTAAGTTGTTAGTAGTGGAGGTTATAGTTAGTATGGAGATCTGGAGTGATCACACTGCTCAGGTAGTGTGGAATAGTCAGTGAGTTGTTAGTAGTGGAGGTTATAGTTAGTATAGAGATCTGGAGTGATCATACTGCTCAGGTAGTGTGGAATAGTCAGTGAGTTGTTAGTAGTGGAGGTTATAGTTAGTATAGAGATCTGGAGTGATCATACTGCTCAGGTAGTGTGGTATAGTCAGTGAGTTGTTAGTAGTGGAGGTTATAGTTAGTATGTAGATCTGGAGTGATCATACTGCTCAGGTAGTGTGGAATAGTCAGTGAGTTGTTAGCAGTGGAGGTTATAGTTAGTATGGAGATCTGGCGTGATCATACTGCTCAGGTAGTGTGGAATAGTCAGTGAGTTGTTAGTAGTGGATGTTATAGTTAGTATGGAGATCTGGAGTGATCATACTGCTCAGGTAGTGTGGAATAGTCAGTGAGTTGTTAGTAGTGGATGTTATAGTTAGTATGGAGATCTGGAGAGATCATACTGCTCAGGTAGTGTGGAACAGTCAGTGAGTTGTTACTAGTGGAGGTTATAGTTAGTATGGAGATCTGTAGTGATCATACTGCTCAGGTAGTGTGGAATAGTCAGTGAGTTGTTAGTAGTGGATGTTATAGTTAGTATGGAGATCTGTAGTGGTCATACTTCTCAGGTAGTGTGGAATAGTCAGTGAGTTGTTAGTAGTGGAGGTTATAGTTAGTATGGAGATCTGTAGTGATCATACTGCTCAGGTAGTGTGGAATAGTCAGTGAGTGGTTAGTAGTGGAGGTTATAGTTAGTATGAAGATCTGTAGTGATCATACTGCTCAGGTAGTGTGGAATAGTCAGTGAGTTGTTAGTAGTGGAGGTTATAGTTAGTATGTAGATCTGCAGTGATCGTATTCTTTTATCTATAAATCTATCTATCTATCTATCTATCTATCTATCTATCTATCTATATATTTCTGTGTATGTATATGTACAGGTTTGTGTGTCTTAGTCACTGTTTGTGTATGTATGTATGTGTATGTGTTCTGTGACTGTTTCTGCTTATGTGCATATATGTGTGTATGGTGTTGTATGCGTCTTTGTATCTATTAATGTGCATTTATGTTTTTGTGTTTGCGTATGTATGTGTGTATATATAATATAATGTGTGTGTGTGTGTCCAGGTGTGTGTATAGCAGTGTGGTTGTGTCTTTGATATGTTTATGTTTTTGTGTATGTGCTTATGTATGCATTTGTTTGTGTATATATATATATAAAATAATGTGTGTGTGTGTATATATATATCTGCAGCACAACAAGTATAATACAAAATGTGTGTTTAAATAGTAAAGCTGAGTGCTAAGTCAGTCCTTGGCAGTTAAGAGGTTAACCCCGTGAGCACTGTTCTTGTTTGATGGGGTCTTAGTGAAGGGTCTGTAATGTAATTACTTGTATTCAGGATAAATCTGGTGCCTCTTGTCTGTAATAAAACCTCATTACACCAGGAAGATGAGATTGGACTGTCTGACGTCTGGAACATGGATCTTTACTAGGAAACAGAGGAGATGTGACTTCTCACCTCCATCACGGACAGTGACCTCTAACTTCTGACTGTCACCTCTAACCTCCATCACGGACCGTAACCTCTAACTTCCAACACAGACAGTGGCCTCTAGCCACCAGAAATGACCTCCAGCAGTGACAGTGACTTCTAACTTGAACTTCTTTGATTTTGGAAAGTGTCCAGAAGGAAAGATGTTTTAATATGAGAATCATCAGGATTTCGCCAGAAACTTAATTTATTGATTGTATTAGTAAAAAATGGGACAGGATGAGTAAGGGGGAGAAGACGACTCTGTGTGCATAAAATACAGTATGGTGAATAGTTCATGTGATGGAGGAATATTACTGTATGAGAGGAGAGAAGACATCTCTGGGTGAATAAGATACATATGAGGAATAGTTCATGTGATGGAGGAGTGTTACTGTATGAGGGGAGAGAAGACATCTCTGGGTGAATAAGATACAATATGAGGAATAGTTCATGTGATGGAGGAATGTTACTGTATGAGAGGAGAGAAGACATCTCGGGTTGAATAAGATACATATGAGGAATAGTTCATGTGATGGAGGAATGTTACTGTATGAGGGGAGAGAAGACATCTCTGGGTGAATAAGATACAATATGAGGAATAGTTCATGTGATGGAGGAATGTTACTGTATGAGGGGAGAGAAGACATCTCTGGGTGAATAAGATACATATGAGGAATAGTTCATGTGATGGAGGAATGTTACTGTATGAGGGGAGAGAAGACATCTCTGGGTGAATAAGATACAATATGAGGAATAGTTCATGTGATGGAGGAATGTTACTGTATGAGGGGAGAGAAGACATCTCTGGGTGAATAAGATACAATATGGGAATAGTTCTCGTGATGGAGGAGTGTTACTGTATGAGGGGAGAGAAGACATCTCTGGGTGAATAAGATACAATACGAGGAATAGTTCATGTGATGGAGGAATGTTACTGTATGAGGGGAGAGAAGACATCTCTGGGTGAATAAGATACAATATGGGAATAGTTCTCGTGATGGAGGAGTGTTACTGTATGAGGGGAGAGAAGACATCTCTGGGTGAATAAGATACAATATGAGGAATAGTTCATGTGATGGAGGAATGTTACTGTATGAGGGGAGAGAAGACATCTCTGGGTGAATAAGATACAATATGGGAATAGTTCTCGTGATGGAGGAGTGTTACTGTATGAGGGGAGAGAAGACATCTCTGGGTGAATAAGATACAATATGGGAATAGTTCACGTGATGGAGGAGTGTTACTGTATGAGGGGAGAGAAGACATCTCTGGGTGAATAAGATACAATATGAGGAATAGTACATGTGATGGAGGAGTGTTACTGTATGAGGGGAGAGAAGACATCTCTGGGTGAATAAGATACAATATGAGGAATAGTTCAGGTGATGTAGTAGTGTTACTGTATGAGGGGAGAGAAGACATCTCTGTGTGAATAAGATACAACATGAGGAATAGTTCATGTGATGGAGCAGTGTTACTGTATGAGGGGAGAGAAGACATCTCTGGGTGAATAAGATACAATATGAGGAATAGTTCATGTGATGGAGGAGTGTTACTGTATGAGGGGAGAGAAGACATCTCTGGGTGAATAAGATACAATATGAGGAATAGTTCATGTGATGGAGGAATGTTACTGTATGAGGGGAGAGAA